>VZTR01004794.1:67053-137542 GCA_013400775.1 Chaetops frenatus | reverse complement strand
AAAAAAAAAAAAAGCCCGTGTTTTCATTCATAACTTTTTTTTCTTCCCGTTTTCCCCTCCTCTTCCTTCCTCTCCGTCAGCACCGTGATCCGCTCCGCTCCGCTCGGGGCGCAGAGGGCGCCGCGCCGCCGCCGCCGCCGCCCGCCCGGGGCTGCGGGGAGCGGGGCGCGGGGCGGAGCGGTGCGGGACGGGGGGGCTGGCGGCGTGTCCGAGCGGGTGTGGAGAAGGGGAGGGAAGCGGGATCCCACCCCCGAGGTGCGGGGAGGGAGCGCAGCCCCGGGTGCAGAACTGTGAGGGCTCTCGCCGCCTGCGCCGTACGTTATTTTATTATTTAGTTTTACTCATTTTTATTTTATTGTCCGGGGGGAAGCAGTTTACGAGCGATCTGCGCGGGGGTGGAGGTGGCTGGTTCAACTCTTACCCCGGTCTGCAGCTGGACTTGTCAGTCTGCGCCGCGTTGATGTTGCGCTTTTCCCCCAAAGATGGCACTGGCTGTCTTTCGCATTTTCTTGAGATATTGTTTTTCATCCCCTAGGGAGCCCAGCTCCTGACTGGTACAGCTGTAAATCTTTCCCTTTTCGCATTCATTCACCCTCCGTCTGTTGCGGATTTGTATTCAGTGCTCCTGAAGAAGGCGGCTTGTTGTGTGGGGTAGGAGGAAATTCTTTGCTGGAGGGTGGTGAAGCACTGGCTCAGGAAAACTCTGTGAATGCCCCATCCCTGGAATTGTGCAAAGCCAGGTCGGATGGAGCTCCGAGCAACCTGGTCTGGTGAAAGGTGTCCCTGCCCGTGGCTGGGGGCTTTGGGACTGCACAGTCTTTTAGGTCCCTTCCAACCAACCGCTCTGTGATTGTATTCTGTGAATTAGAAGTGAGAGTGTTTGGTTTTCTGTGTAATCTGGTGACCGCAAAGCCCACACAGGTGATGTTAGATGCTAAATGAAATCTTTGACTACAGGATGAGGACAAACAATTCATGTCCTGGTAGAAGCTGTCACTTTCTGCCCATGGTGACAGCTTGTTAGAAGAAACGTTTCCTCTTCTTGTCCTTTCTGTGCTTCCACACCACGGTGCCTTTTTCTCTCTGGAGTGGGGAACAGCTCCATGGCAGCTGTGGTCTGGATAGGCAAGACACTTTCTTAGGATTATTGGGTGAGTTTTGGAAATGCTTGATAGCACTTACCTTTCTCTGCTTTCAGGTAAACTTATGACATCTCGAGGAGAGTGAAAAGGGACTTTTCTTTCAGCTGACAGTAAAGAAAAGCAGTTTGTTGACTTGTGGCACTTAGATACCCAGCTACATTTTTGTGTAAGTGCAGAACTGTCACTGCAGTTTTCTCAGTAAGTGCTGCAATCTTCACATCTCTAGCTAGGCAGGATGGAAAGGGATGGAAATGTGTAACATCTCTACTATTGTCCTGCTATTTAAAAGATAGACTAGCAGATGTTCTGTTTATTTGAGAAGCTTTTAATCTGTCTTGTGAAATGGATTTGTTCTTTGTGTTTTGAGGTTGTTGTTGAGGGGTTTTTGTCTGCTGTTAAGATTCTCATGGATCCTCAGGTACTTTTTGTCTGACACCGAGTTCACCTAAGCTTTTTCTACCCCATTTTTCTTTCGCACTCTGGCCTGTGGTCAGGAAACATTTGAAAACAGGTTGTTTGCACCCTTGCTTTAATTTTATAAAGGAGCATATTAGATCTGTAGGCTGAGTTACTTTCTCACAGAAAATGTCTTGGCCACTTGACAGCACTTAGTTCAGGACTCTGTAATGCACATACGTCACTTTAAGAGGGAGACTTTCCAAATGCACTAGGAAGCAAATCTGTGGAGCTTTCTGATGCTGCAGATTCAGGCTGAAGAGTGAGAATTGGGCATGTTCCTCACTCTGCCATATGGAACATGAACGTGGTGGGGTTCTTGGCTGTTTCCAGCTCAGTGTTGGGGGCATTCGGAATTGCTGTTGCTAGAGACGGATGTGGAGTTCAGTGGCAAAGGAGAGGCACTTCCCATTGCTTGCCAAGTAAACATACAAGTTAATACTGGATTTTAATTTTTTTTAGATTTTTTTTTTTTTTCCAAATGGCATGGGGTCTCCTTTGCATTCCTCATCTATGATGCCATACCCAGACTCTCCCCATTACTGGACTTGGGCCAGATCCTCAGCACTGCTGTAATCCCCTGCTGAAAGTGATCAGTACCAGGTGGCTGGGGCAGTTTGGGCTTTGCCAGATCATTTCTGTTTTCAGAAAGTATCCCGTGCTTTATCCCTCCGCTGCCCTTGATCTCGTGTGTGTATATGTACACACGCAGTGTTTATTTACACCTTCTGTCTCCTTCCTTATTTCAGGATTTCAGATGCATGCCAGGTTCCCGCTGAATGCCAGCAGCAGAGATCACTACAGATGGAGCCCCAAAGTCAGCAGGGCAGCGGCGGCTCCCTGGTGGTGATTCAGCAGCCCTCCCTGGACAGCCGGCAGCGCTTGGACTATGACAGGGACAGCCAGCCCACAACCATCTTGTCACTGGACCAGATCAAGGCCATCAGGGGCAGCAACGAATACACCGAAGGGCCGTCGGCGGTGAAAAAATCAGGCCCGCGGATGGCGCCGAGGCAGGAGAAGCATGAGAGGACTCACGAGATTATACCAATTAATGTGAATAATAACTACGAACACAGGCCCGGCCACACGGGGCACGTGGCACACCAGCATAACGCCAGGGCTCCCGTGCTGAGCCGGTCGACCAGCACGGGCAGCGCGGCCAGCTCCGGCAGCAACAGCAGCGCCTCCTCGGAGCAAGGGCTGCTGGGGCGCTCGCCGCCCTCCCGGCCGGGCTCCGGCCACAGGTCCGACCGGACAATCCGGGCGCAGCCCAAGCAGTCGGCCCTGATCGTGGACGATCTGAAGGGGCCTTTGAAAGAGGACTTGACACAGCACAAGTTCATCTGCGAGCAGTGCGGGAAGTGCAAGTGCGGGGAGTGCACGGCGCCGCGGGCCCTGCCCTCCTGCCTGGCCTGCAACCGGCAGTGCCTGTGCTCGGCCGAGAGCATGGTGGAGTACGGCACCTGCATGTGTCTGGTCAAAGGGATCTTCTACCACTGTTCCAACGACGATGAAGGGGACTCGTACGCGGATAATCCCTGCTCCTGCTCCCAGGCACACTGCTGTTCTAGGTACCTGTGCATGGGAGCCATGTCCTTGTTTCTGCCTTGCTTGCTCTGCTACCCTCCGGCCAAGGGATGCCTAAAACTCTGCCGGGGGTGCTATGACCGCGTCAATCGTCCGGGGTGCCGGTGCAAGAACTCCAACACGGTCTATTGTAAACTGGAGAGCTGCCCCTCCCGGGGTCAGGGCAAGCCCTCATGATTTTTGGGAGGGAGGTTTACTTCCTCCAACTTCAGTTTTTCAGGTTGTAGCTGATTTTTTTTTCCCCCTCTCCCCTTCTTTTCTTTGTCCCCCACTCCTCTCCCGTTTTGGGAGGACTGTTCTTTTCCTTTCCTTTCTGTCTCCCCAACTTGAGATACACGAGTTCTTCCCCTTGCATCTTTGCTCTCCTCCTCCTACTGACTTGGCTGAGTGTGGAGCATCTCACGCAGCCACTGCTGCTCTTTGGTAAGTGTGGACCTGGGATCTGCACCTGCCGCTCGCTCGGGCAGGGTCTTTGAGTTTGCAACTGAACCACTCCTGAAAGAGACAGTGAGGGCTCACTGGGCTCTTGAAGCTTCTTGCTCTGTGAATATCTTCCCAAAGATGTTTTTTCTTTTTTGTTCTCAGCAATTTATGGGTTTTTTCCTTAACCTCCTGGGTGCCAAGGAAGAACAACTTTCCTGAGTGAGCTGGATTGTGAAATAACTTTTTGTGTGTGTTCTTTCTGGAGAGGGATGTAAAATAGAGGCTTCACCAAATGAAAGGCCTGACTCTTCTATAAGCAGCCTGCTTCTTTTTGCATCTTTTTTTTTTTCTTCCCTCTCTTCTTGTCTTAACTTTTGGAACATTCTCAAACCTGAGAATAGCCCTGCCTTTTTTTTTTTTTTTTTTTTTTTTTTTTTNTTTTTTTTTTTTTTGTTTACATTTTCAATGTAACTTCAGTTTTTGCTACACTATGTAGATCTTCACATTGGAGACATTGTGGCTGCAACATACTCATTTGTTTCTTTTGCTGTCCCATCTTTGAAGGATATTGCTCTCTCCACCCTCGTAATCCCGTTTTTATAGTCTGTCAGTATCAGTTGATATTAAAGTTGGTGATGTTCATATATCCAAACAGCCTTCAGGTGTCATTGAGTCACCTAAATGTTCTTGAATCCTTCAAGTCTCTTATGATCCTTTGGCTTAGTGAGTTTAGCTCTGCTCTGTACTTTATAATTTTATTCTGTCCCTGTTTTATTGCCTTAGCCACAAATTGTGGTTCTTTTTTGTATATTTTATGTATAAAACACAAAGTTGAATCCCAACTATTTTTAAGACAAAAGTCTGTTAAAACTTTTTTTATTGTAAAGAATATTTATTATGTGAATCTCTATTATTTTATGATATTTATTGCAAAAGACTTCGAAAATGTACTCATGTCTGAATATAACAAAATATCAATACTTAACGAAATAAGGATGACACGAAGAAAGTACATATGTTAACTATAATGCAGAAAATATATTAATTAATGAAAATGCCTCTGGAGTTCTTTTGTTACAACAACAGGTTGTGAGCTATGTGTGTGCATTGCTGGGCTACTCCTCCTTCAGGTCTGTCAGCTGGCAAATAACCTCCTACTGATACTCCAAAGCCACTAGTCTGTGCTCTAGTTTAGTTTACCTAATTTTAAGTTTAAACCAACTATGTATCAAATAAGAGATGTTTAATACAATTGAATCTGTGTTGTGCTTAACAGTGCCAAGAAACGGAGGCTCTATTTATTTACCAAAGCATTTGGAAATACAGTTGAGGAGGAGGAAACCACAACTTCCAAGCTGGGGGTTTTATGTTGTTTCTTAAGGAATACCACGTTAACATGCAAAGCCATTTAAAATTTTCCTATATAGAACTTCTTGGCTGGTTAAATTGTGTAGCAGCTGAAGAAATTAATCTCCCCAGCTCAATTCTAAATTAAAAGCTTGGAGACAGGATGAAAAGTAGCGATTGTGTTGCTGTAGTTTGGTAGCTTTGAAATCTGGGAATGTGTGTGTTTGGGCCTGTTTCTATGACTGACTTCGTTCTTTTCCCATACGTTTTCCAATGTCAACTGAATCTTCTGTCTTTAAATTAAAGGCTCTTAAGGGTGACCTAAGTGTCACAGCTACTTGTGGCCATTTAACACACATTCAACAGAAAAAGCTTTTCATTAAGAGTGAATGGGGAGACCTCATTCTTTTCCTCATGTGGGTCAAGGTTACATCACAATTCTCCTGAACTTTAAAAGTTTTAAATGAATGTAATTTCACATGGTGTTCAGAGTAAGTGGCTCTAGAGAAACTCCACTTCAGAGCACAGCAATGACTTGACAGATGTGTCATATCGTGGTTTTTTTAAAGTCCTGCTGCTTTGAATTGCCATATTCAAGCTGCTCTGACTCCCAGCATGGTGATGATTTGAATAAGCTCTCCTTTTTGTACTTAATTCCATCCCAGCTGATGCAGTGTTATGGGACGGAGCTGAGTGAAAAGCTGCTTTTTTATTAAAAAGCACAGATGACCCCTGAGAGGTACAAAGTGAAATCATCATCTGAGTACATCCAGGAGTGCTTTGTGGGATGCAGGTGCTGCTGCTCTTCTCTGTGAGGCAGAAGTGACGGGCTAGGGGGCTCGCGGGGCAGCAGCAGATGCACACGGATTCTGCTTTCCAAGATTTCCCGAGAGGAGGCAAAGCCAGGAGAGGAACGTTCCTGGAGCAGGGAGGGGCAGGGACCTGCACTCCTTCACTCTCACCGCGCGTCTCTCACAGCGACAGCTGCAAACGGCCCCGCGGAGACAATGGAGGCCTTGTCCGGCGCTGGCCAGAGATGGCCACTGGTAACTGTGTGCTGACACCCGGGAACACGGAGCCAACTGCCTCCCCTCAGCTGGGCCACAGCCAGCTCCCTGCTCGGGGCCTTTGCTCCCAGGGTGCTGCTTCTGCCTCCTTGAGGAAAACGTTGCCCTCTCTACCTCTGTCTCTTTTTTTTTTTTTTTTTTTTTTCAGCCAGGTGACTTATCCAGGGGTTTGGGTTGGTTCCTAGCAGAAGAGAAGAAATCCCAAAGGACCCATGTGTTCTCCATCCTTTAATGGTTGTCTTCCATCAGGAGCTATCTCATGGCACTGTTTCAAATCTTTTTTTTTTAAACAAAATTACCTATGCACTAGTTGGTCACCCTAGTGCTCCCTTTACTAACCAGATTTTGGGAATAACTTGAGGTTGCAGCTCCTTTGGAGAAAAAATTGACTTGGATGTACACAGCAATGTTCCTTGCAGGTCTTATATTTATTATCTTTTCATTGCCAGGTAGAGCAGGCAGTGTTAGAAAAATGAGAATAATGTGTTTTCTCTTTGTATTTAACACACAAATATATCTGAGTTCACTTCTGAGTACTCTGGAACGTAAGGTCATTGCCATTATGCCATGGAAATGGCTGGGAATTGGTTCAGGCAGATGGATTTTGTGGTGTAGAACCACATGCAGGGTTGCATGAGAGCCCGTGACTGGCTTTCCAGCTGAAAGAGAACGGCACAAGCTGACAGATGGATGAAGTGAAGCTACGAATCCTCCCCAGGTTACTTTAAATGTGCCCCCAGTGGTCAGCCACTGTGTCTGTTCTACTTTCCACAGTGGAATGGCCATCCAAGGATGCTGTGTTCTGTTGGAAGGGGGTTTGCTGAGGGGATTTCCAGCAATTAGAGCACTGAAGTGCACATTTCAGTCCTTCAACCCCAAATTTGTCAGCGAGCTGTTCGAGGTTACTCCTCCATGTCTGCAGAGCATGGGACTGTCAGAGCCTCATAGTTACAACGTAGCTCATAAAAATTACTTTTTTTTCCCCCTGATATTTTTGAGATCTTGTTTAGAGAAGCCAGGAGAACTCTGTGTGAAATGATGGTGCAATTAGGCAGTAAGTTCAGCTGACCTACTGGCCTAATTGCATGGGTGGGTGATGGATTTGGCCGAGGCTGCCATCTGGTTCTAACAGCAGAAGCCTCGGACGTGTAAGGTCTCCGTTGAAGGAAAAAAAGGGAAGTCCAGCAAGCTGGAATTCTTGCTTTGCTTACTGTCTCAAAACTCATGGTAAGACATGAGTTTAGGAAACGGTAATTTAGCAATAAAAGCAACAGGTAGCTAAAGTTTCCACGTTCCACCCTGGAGGAATCCATGGCTGGGGTGAGAATTTGCTCTCAGAGCTGGGGTGCTTCTCCAAAGACAGCTCCATTACACCGATGCTGGGGTGGGTGAGGGAGTTATCTGAGGGGGGATCATGCCTAACCAATGAAAAGTACTTGCTCTTGTTTATGGTTCCATTTCATAAAGACGGGTGCGAGAGGATTAGCTCCTCTGCCTGTGATAAAGCAAATCTGTTAAGAGGGATTAAAGGGGCTAGATGAAGTGTTTTAATGGACTTATATGAAGTAATAGACTTTTGTCCTGGAGGAATATTCAGGACTCACTGATACTTCTGCATTTCTTGTTCTGCTAAAATTACCTCCAAATTCTAATGAATCCTGATCAATTGTTGGCTTTGTTCCAGCTGGAGCATTTGTGTCAGTCATGGTGGTGCTTCAAAAAACCTGGAATAAAATTCTGTCCTGCTGTCACACAGCTGGATTTCCCAGCCTTTCGCAGCACATGGGACTGCACAGGTCTCGTTCTGGTAACCCTTCATTTGGGGGGCAGGTGGCTTTTAGGGCAGCTCTTAATCATTTGTAGTTCTTCCCTGTGGTGGTGTTCCACCTTCCTGTGGCTGCTGAGACAACCCAAGGCATGGATTCTCCCCTTGGCATTAGTTACCCACCATATGGAGCCCCTGGTAAGGAGCTTTCTGCTCACTGGAAAGATCTGCTCAAAAACCTTGTGATCTCCAGAGTGATATTTACAGCTCGGTTTATGTTTCTGAGAAAGAGATGCAGTGCTGTTGCATTTCCCAGGAGCTGTCATTCCCACTCCTCCTGGTGAAGGTGTCTTGAGATGAGATACTGCCTAATTTACTTACCAATAAATACAAATTCAGGAAAGATTTCCTGCAAACCACACATGGTCTGGCTTTTTAGTGTAAGTATGTAGGGGTGAGACACTAGTCTTAATGAATGAATAACTTTTGATTTTAGCATCAGAAAAGAACCAGAAATTCACCTGAATTTTTCAATATTCCTGATACATGCACGGTGACAGTATTAAAAAAAGAAACAATGTACTTCCAGGAGAAGTGCACATTCCAAAATCAGCTTGGAAGTGCGGTTGCTCTTTATTTTGAAGCAGAGAAACATCCATTTGGTCAGTCCTTGGAGAAAGGTGTGTGCCTGATAGCCGTGGCTCTGGCCTTGTAAGCACGCCCTGTTTTGTGAACCTTTGTCTACACGTTCGTTCGGTGCCCCGACCTGAAAACAAACATCCTGCAGAACACGATGTCAGGAGGCACAAACAGCCTGACAGCTCTGCCCCCAGGGGCTGAACCCCATTGTGTTTGTGCAAGAAGGAGCACAATGGGACATCCTGCCTGACCCTGCAGGGTCGCTGCCGGAGTATGAGCAGGTTTATTCCATGGAATATTTCTTCTGAATGGAGCTGATGGATTTACACCAGTGAATGAGCTGGCCAGGCGACAGTGCTTGCACTGCCCCAGGGATGCCCAGTGTTCACACGTGTTAGGATGTTCTCAGTTTGTGGGATAAAGTGAATTTAGAGCTCTCCTCTAACCCGGATATTGGGAGATTGCACAGTACCTTTTTCTTCTATCAAAGTCTTATCTAAATCTAGTCTCATTTACCTGACCCCTTCCTTCTAGGGAATAATTATCCACTTGTTCATTTTTCTACATGGCATGCAAAGTTCTCATGGATGAAATGTGCTGTGACTACAGGAGCACCTGTGCTGTCATTGAGGCACTTGTTGATTTAATACATTTTTTTACATGTCCTGTATCTCATCCAAATCAAGATGAGGAGAAGCCTGGTTATTCAGGGTGGGAAATACAGGATAGTTGGATGTCATGAATTTTTTTTGTTCTGAAATTCAACTCCAGATATGAACTTTGCCAAGCCTTGGCCGTACCTGGGCTCGAATGTACTGATCTGCCAAGAGTATGTGAGGAAATACTGTTAGAATTGAAAATGTATCAGTTCTGCTGCCTTAGCCAAAGGGTCTCTCTGGAGCAAGTGGCAGATGTTAAAGGTGTCATTCCAGAGTCTCCACAGAGATTTTTGTATGGGCTTTCAAACCTGGAGTTCTAGGGCCTGTGTGCTTGTTTCCCTGCTTTCCATCCCTTGCCCTGTACTGGAGCAGGAGCACTTGCTGTGGTAGTTCCAGAGTCATCCACCACTGCTGCCAGGTGCAGATAACATCCCCTGGAAAAGTTAACCTCATCTGCTCTCCCCCCTGACAGTTCTAACACTGGGGTTGGGACAACTTTATCTGTTCAGGTGGTAAAAATTGCCAAGTATCTCAGAGCATTTTGCACTTGGACTTAAATTGTTTTAAATTAACAGTGCCTGATGAAACAGCTCTGAAGGAACAGCTTCTCTTTGCCTGCTGGGAAAACTGGGGCTGGAGGGCTGTGTGGAGCCATGCTGTGAGGAACTGGCACAACCAGGAGCCTTTGACCAGCAGTGTTTAATTACTGAGCCATTCTGTGCAGAGAGATGGATGGATGGATGGATAGATGGACGGATGGGAAAAAACCCTTCCTGCTGGAAAGTTTATCACTTTCTGGAGAATATTTAAAACATGCCATAGATGGGTTGAATGTGGTGGGTTAGAAGGATTGTTAATACTCCAGGGAAAAAACACATAATCCCAAGACAGGGACCAATTTGAAAAGTTCTTGGTACAGCACACTGTATGGTATGATCCACCTGTAAGGAACAGTTTCCACATTTATTAGGTTTGTTTGGTTTGGTTTGGTTTGGTTTTTTTTAATGGCAACGGTGCTGATCTCTAGGTGTCTGCGTTTGGATATGTGGGAAACGAGGTAAGAGCCTAAATAATACATGTTACTTGCGGGGCTGGAAACTAGAGCCATATCCTATGGCCTTCTAATTAAAACTCTTTATTTCCACAGATTTATTCTGTGGGCCTTACTAAATAGATCAGCCTTGGGTTTCTAATGGTGACTACTTGAGGAGGAATGTCGCCTTTGTTCCCGTGAATGGTGGGGAGCAGATTACCGGGCTGCCAATTTCCTGCTGCCTTTCAGAGCTGCAATTTGAGCCCTGTTTGCTCCTGGCTCTTGCACAATTGGAAACAATGGGTGGCTTCTTTCAGGTTTCACTTCAGAACTCTTAGAAACTGGGGAAGTGGCAAAAGCCCTACTTTACAGGTAATTAACAATAGATAATGTTTGCTCTGCGCTTTTTCCTTTTTTTTTTTTTCTGAGTGCTGATAAAGGTAGAAGTACACACCGAGCTCCCAATATAGAACCCGCGCAGGCAGTTTTGTGGATGCAGTCCCGGCCACAACCCCAGCAAGGTGATGGTGTGAGTCAAACCTCCAAGCACAGGCTCGGAAAACCACACCAGAAGAGCTCCTGGGCTGCCAGCAGTGCTGAGGGCCCCGTTCCAATCAGCCCAGAGTGTGTGAGTGTTTGCTGGTGTGAACCTGCTCTTTGATTTAGGGCCCCTTTTTATTGTAGGCTCTATCTCCTTTATTAGGTGCACTCTTCTCATACCTTGTTGACGTTTATGTAGGATAGTTAAATGTTTTCTTGGGGATATTCCATTCTAGGAAACCACCTGTCCTGTAAAGTTTATCTTAAATACAGAAGCTTGTTTTACCACATAAAGATATAAGTGCTTGTTGTTTAATCTTATCTTGCTAATGGAGGGCTGTGGATGCCTATGAAGAAGATAAAAAGAGATGTTCTTGCAATGTTATTAAAATTTATCTAAAAATGGTTTGGGGCAGATGGACAGTGTCTAAATTGGGATGCTCATGCCTCTCTGTGTTAGAGGTGCTCTCCTTCCTTCCCTCCCTGCCTGAAGACACATCACTGTACGTGGCTACTGGGACTGCAGACGTGGATGCTGCAGGGCTATGAACCAAAAATGGGATGTATCCAGCAGCACCTGAGGAAATTCAGTCCCTGCCCTCCATCCACATGTTGCATTTGAACATGTAACCAAAGTATTAAAAAATAAATGAAAAGAAGAATCAGTTCTGCACTTCATGCCTGTGTTTCTGAGTTCCCCATGGGGACTGTGGAATTTCATTAGCTTTAACTGTGAGCATGGCTTCTGCTTCTTGTTCTCACCATCTGCTAGGCTTGGAAAAACTGTCTGACTCAGTAAAATACTTGTTCCTCCTCCTTCCTGTTGTAGCTGCCCCTCTAACTACTATGACTTTAGTGATATCTTTTAGGCTGTAAATCTTACCATAGAAGCTATCCCAGTTGGAGAGAAGGATTTCAGAGTTGCAACATTTTGGATGTATCTCTGCTCCAGGAGTGGGAGCAGATGGAAGGCTGCCCTGTTGCTCATCTTCACTGAGCTCTGAAAAAGAGGAGGAAGAGGTTCTGAGCACAGGCTTAGAGCCAAGCTGTAAAACTGCCTCACTGGTAGGTTTGTTAGGGGATTCTGATTGCTTACCCCTTCCTCCAGTTCCTTGCAGATAATTTGGGAAGATGGAGGATATATGAATGAACAAGGTATGTGTCCATCACCTTCCCACCTGTGAGTCTGCAGCAGCACTTCCATGAGATGCCAGCACAAAGGGTTTTTCTGGCTCTTCTGTGCTTATGGACAATGCAATTATATAATAAAATGATGATGAAAATGTCTCCCATGACAGGAGCTGTATGATGGATAATCCTTTCCTCCTGCTGCATTCTGTGGGCACAGAGACACGTGAGGATATTTGCACATGCCTTTAGTGTACACCAGAGGTTTTCCTCTCCTGCCTCTAAGACACCCCTAGTGCCCTTGGGCAGACTGTTCTTTGTGTCAGCCCTGCTTGTACGTGATGTTCTGCTGCGGAAAAGGATGCCTCCCTCATGTTTTTCAGAGGATGTAAATTTGCCAAAACAAATGATGGGGAGAGGAACGCCTGACAATCCTGGGTTTTTTTTTTTACGTAACCTTTACAACACTCTCCAGCAATGCCTCCCAGATAAGGAGGTAATGTGCCAAAAAAAGAGAATGGTTACAACTCCTGATGACCTCACCCCATCTCCCTGTTTCAAACAAGGCACTTTGTGATGGGTTACGAGACATGACATCAGAGTTTTCAGTTTCGTGCCTGCAGCGATGGTGGGAAGCATCCCACGGAGCAAACCCACTCACTGGGTAGTAAGGGCAGCAGTGAGACAGGAAAAGTGTCAGTGACAACAGCAGCAAAGCAACAGAGGAGTTGGACAGGGTTGTACCAGAGTCAGAAGGGAAAACGCTTTTTAAAATTCCCTTCATCCTTCTTCTGCCATCAGGTTGCTTTCAAAGCAGTCTCACAGCAGGGCATGGAAAGAGCTGGAAGTTAAGGGCTGTCAGCCTTAGCAAAATCTGGAGTTAAGCACTTTGCCAAGTGAAGGAGCCAGATCTCACCAGGATACGGTCGCAAAGGGAACGTTTCGGGTGGAGGTGGCTCTGTCTCTGTTGCCCTTCTGTGCTGGAAAGGCTGGGATGGCCTGCAAAACCAGACCCCAGATGGCATTTCTTGTCTAAGGAGTCTCAGCTTTAAGTTTCTGCTGAAGCCTCAGCTCAGACCAGGCATCCAGAGAAGATGCTACCTGGCAAAGGGGAACAGGTGAAAGCACTGAGTCATCTGCAATCATTTCCTTAACAAAAGGACTCGGTGTTGTCAGCTGGTCCATAGCCCGGGGGTTATATTCTTATCTAGACTTAGGCAGGAAACCATTTGATTTACAACTGGATGTAAGGAATAGCGACTGTTTGCCTCATCTGTACAATAGATTACTGGCAATTATTTCCCTTTACAAACCTAAAGGATCCCACATCAGCAAGACAGAGCAGTGAGAGTGTGCATGGCTAAGCCAGTTAGGATGCTGAGAACACGGCAGACCAGTGCTCCAGATTCTGTAAATTCAGAGTAAAATGAAAAAAATCTGCCTGGAAAGCTCTGAGCAACTCAGCTGGTGGCAAACTCCCTTCTGCTCCTTGAGAGCACCTGGGATACTCCACAGAATTAGGCAGCCCAAACTCCCCACAGCTGAGGAGACACCCAGGACAAGAACCTTTGGTTATATAGAGGGGAATTAAGTAGCACCTCTGTTTGAGGCAGGCCATAGCATGGTCTTGATCTCCTTCAGGCTTGCCCTAAGACCTGCAGCCTTAAACCCACGGATTTATGACAGGTGAGCTGTGCTGTGCTCCTGCATCCCTTCTGGATTTGACGAGTCTGTGCTAAAGGTATGAGCTAAAAGTGGTCTGAGATTTGTGGTCAAGCTGCAGGGGTTTGGTACGAGAATTACAGAATCTGCTTCCAGCCAAACACTGGGTTTGAGGCAGCCAGAGAGACCAAATGGAGCTTCTTACCAACTTAGTCTTTGTTGGGTGCCTAACTAGAGCTGAGCCTCCTGCAAGGACAGGGGCTTTGACTGCCTTTTGTGATACAAATAGGGCATGTTTAAAACCCTGTTTGTGGCTGGGAATGGGAAGCTGTTTGTTTGAGGGTATTAACTGTCTGATAGCATGCCTGGCCCTCATCGAGGTGGCCCCAGGAGCAGGGTAGCTTGGAAATGCCACTTGCAATTAAAACCTGTATTTTAAAGTGCAGTTCTGCTGCTTGTTCACGCTGAGAAAGGTTTCCTATCTTTCAGAGTCTTTTGGTCGCTGGGCTACACTTAATAGGATGAGATTTATTTTTTTCCCCCCTTTTCCCCCTTGAACCACAAAGCTGCCAAGCTATCCAAGAAAGAGGCTTGTAATTAATGCTAAGTGGAGTGGAAAGCAGGGTGGCTGCTCAGAGTAGGGCATGCTCTGGCCTCAAAGAATGCTGGTGGAGCTCTGAAACAACTGTGAGTCTCCAGGTTTTTAATCATGGTACGTGGGAGTAGGAGTTGCCCCCACTGCAGTGACGCTGTTTGGCTCTATTGTGGCTGGAATGTGAATGTTGTACTGCGGGCCACGGAAGTGTCCCTTTGGGTGGGTTTCTCTTTTGAGGCCCTCCAGAAGAGGCTGGATTTGCTTCTCTTTTAAAGCTTTGTCTCAGTTCCTGCGGGTTGTGACCTTGCAGTCTGGGGCTGTGATCTTCCTGGTGATNCACCTTCAGGTTGTTTTCCCGCTGGGTTTGATGAGCAAGTGGAATGCAGTTTCCATGTCTGCTCTATGGGTTATAGACCTCACCCTGAGCAATAATAGGGCAAGGCTTTTTGCTCAGCTCTCGGAGAGACAGGGAATGTGGTGGGCAAGTCCTTTGCCTGTGCTTTTCCAACCACTGCTGGGTGTCTAAAAATCCTCAGAGAAAAATGCCTGTGCCTGCAAAGAAACCCTCAGCTGTGTAAAACTGAGAATAGATCAGTACTGAGTGGCAACAAAAAAAAAAAAAAAGAGGAGCAGGAAGAGAGTGANGTCTTTGTTGGGTGCCTAACTAGAGCTGAGCCTCCTGCAAGGACAGGGGCTTTGACTGCCTTTTGTGATACAAATAGGGCATGTTTAAAACCCTGTTTGTGGCTGGGAATGGGAAGCTGTTTGTTTGAGGGTATTAACTGTCTGATAGCATGCCTGGCCCTCATCGAGGTGGCCCCAGGAGCAGGGTAGCTTGGAAATGCCACTTGCAATTAAAACCTGTATTTTAAAGTGCAGTTCTGCTGCTTGTTCACGCTGAGAAAGGTTTCCTATCTTTCAGAGTCTTTTGGTCGCTGGGCTACACTTAATAGGATGAGATTTATTTTTTTCCCCCCTTTTCCCCCTTGAACCACAAAGCTGCCAAGCTATCCAAGAAAGAGGCTTGTAATTAATGCTAAGTGGAGTGGAAAGCAGGGTGGCTGCTCAGAGTAGGGCATGCTCTGGCCTCAAAGAATGCTGGTGGAGCTCTGAAACAACTGTGAGTCTCCAGGTTTTTAATCATGGTACGTGGGAGTAGGAGTTGCCCCCACTGCAGTGACGCTGTTTGGCTCTATTGTGGCTGGAATGTGAATGTTGTACTGCGGGCCACGGAAGTGTCCCTTTGGGTGGGTTTCTCTTTTGAGGCCCTCCAGAAGAGGCTGGATTTGCTTCTCTTTTAAAGCTTTGTCTCAGTTCCTGCGGGTTGTGACCTTGCAGTCTGGGGCTGTGATCTTCCTGGTGATAACCTCATCATCTTGCCTTGGCCTGTCCCTAAAGGGTCTGTTCCAGGGGACACATTTTCTCAGCCATCCCCTCCTCCTTGCACAGAGCTTTGTTGTTCCAGTAAGTGGTTTCACTTTCTGAAGTGTTGAAAGTGGCTGTTAAAGCAGCAGCTGCCTTAACCTGAGGCTCNAATAGGGCAAGGCTTTTTGCTCAGCTCTCGGAGAGACAGGGAATGTGGTGGGCAAGTCCTTTGCCTGTGCTTTTCCAACCACTGCTGGGTGTCTAAAAATCCTCAGAGAAAAATGCCTGTGCCTGCAAAGAAACCCTCAGCTGTGTAAAACTGAGAATAGATCAGTACTGAGTGGCAACAAAAAAAAAAAAAAGAGGAGCAGGAAGAGAGTGACATTGGGGTTTTTTAACCCACTTTATAGTAGGTCCATTTCAACTCCATGGTTTTCCTTTCTGGCTATGCATCTCCAAACTGCATTCTGCATTTCCACATCTGTTTGGTGAGACTACAGCAGAAACTCTGGGGTCTTTGCACTGCCTTAGCTTGCAGAGCTGTACAGAAATAAAGACCAGAGCTGTAAGAATAAATACTGCAGCTGTTGGCTTGGCCATTTGGTCACCTTGCTGTTGGTTGTGAGGTTTTCTTCTGGCCCCAACAAATAGGCTGTGGCAAAGGACCTGCTATGTCACATTTCTCAATTTAAACTCTTGCTTTGTGCGTTTTTTTTCCCCCCCGCTTTAAAACCCCACAATTGTCAAGCTGTGTCTGACTTACTCAGAATTCCTGAATTTTGCTTCCTTTTTGAAGGTGACTGTACAGAAAGTCGATGTATGGAATATTTTTCTCCTCCAGTGTCTTCCTGGATCTCCCCCCAAGCCCATGTGCCGGTGTTTCCCAGTTGCCCGGGTTTCTCATGCAGATGAGCCCTGCAAAACGGTTTCCTCCTGCACCCTGTTAGGACAAAGGCTCAGTTGTTGTTTTCTGTTGATAAACTGGACATTTAACTGCTTCGTTTCCCCCCTACTACAGCAGAATTAGTGGAGGCTATTTGCTCAGGCCCCAGTCCCTGGGATTGCTGGGACAATTGCTCAAGAGGTTCCGATTTAGAAACCAATGAATGTCAAGCTGAGCCTCTGAACTAAACTTTCTTTGAGATGAGCCAGAGTGACCTGCAGCGAGCTCTAAAGAAGAGTGCAATGACCCCCCCTCCCCTTCCCTTCCCGAAAGGAAAAATATTTCCCAGACCACTGGGAACCCTCCTGACTTCCTCTCCTGTGAATTCTGGATTAGTGTGATTTGCATGCTTAAAGTTAATTCACTGGTGAACGGAGGAGGTGTCTGGGCTCTTGAATAGGTTCAGCTCCTCGCCGCCGAGTGCCAAAGGCCTCCGGTGCGAACCACGGAGCGAGGGAAAGTAAGGACATGGAGGACAACTGCAGGGCTGAGGGGAGGGAGGAGGGATTGCACCATTTGTACTGAAGTGTTTGCAATTCTGCCCTCCCCACAGGCCATGGCAACTGGACTGAATGTAATCTGGCCCTTTTATTTTTGTGCTTTCATTCAAGTGAAGCCATATAACAAGTGGGGAGAGAGAGGAAGGGGAGAAATGCATGAAGTATACATAATAAAGGTGATACTGCTGGAAATGCCATTTGCTGTTTAAAAATGCAATCAAAACTCAGTGTACTGGGTTGGGAATTTGGGTGTCCTGGGTCTGAAGCCATCCTTAAAAACAAAACAAACAAAAAAAGCTCTGTCTGGTCAGCCACAGGCCCTGCTCCCTGATAAGAGCCATCTCTCATGACCAAATTAAAACATGGGCTCCATCTTGCAGCTTGCACTTGATAAGGCGCGTCCATCCGCTTGTTGGGAAAATTTCCTGTTTCCAATTTTTCAGTGCCTGGGAAAGCTGCTTTAAAATTGATGGGGGAGAGGAGAGGAGAAAAAAAAAAAAAAAAGAAAAGAAGAAGAAAAGTTTGAATCATTGCATGGAGTCACTGGCCCCGCTGAGTGGGCTTTCTCTCTCCTCTGAAGAACAGACCACGCACAAAGCCAGATGGTTCCCGTCTGCTGGCTTTATTCAATGCACTTCCTCCCACAGACGGGAGCCCTTTTGCCCTCCTTCCACCCCCCTCTTTCAAGCATCCACCACTGGGCCTTTCTGTTCTGCGGCTGGAAATAATCTTTTATTGCCCAGTTGTTCGGAAGTGACCTTTTGCCCTTGATTAGATAGCACCAGGCTCTATCGCCGGATTGCTTTTGAGCTGGCAGTTGCTTTTTTGTGTCCGCTGATCCGGTGTCAGGGAGAACAATGCAAGGCTTTGCAGAATTTCAGTCCGGCTAAGGCTCCATGTGGGATGGCGGGGGTGGGGAGGAACGGCGTTGGATAAAGTGGCCTCGCCGACCATGATTAATTATATGAAAACATTTCCTTCAATAAACTGAAAAACAAATCGTGTTTTGGTTTGGGTTTTATATTCATCTCGCGCACTGATGCGAACCGCTGTGCACTCCTTTGCAAGCCCTTGGATCCCCGTCGGAGGCAAAGGGGCAAAACTGCCCCTTGTTCCTGTCCTGTGGGGTTTTTGTGCCTGGCTGCTCAGGCAGGTGAGCTGAAACCTGCCCCCAAAGCCTCCAGCTGGCATTGAGCTCAGTGTTTTACTGATGTGGTGGCTGGAGGAGCTATTTCAGGGAGATGCTCTCAAGCCCTGGCAGAAATAACTGATCCTTCTCCAAAAAGCAGCTTTGAGAGCTTTAGAAAGGGAAATCTTAGCAGTTATCTGCAGACAAAAAAGTCAGTATTTAAGGCAAGGTATGGAAATTCTGTAAAATGTAGTAAAAGAGGAAAATAGGCATTTCTAGAGGAATTTTAACCCCAAGACCTAGAACTGGGTGTGCATTACACCTCCCTTGGCATATTGATTATATGCTCCTGTATTATTTTCTATTGAACTTAAAATACACTGCATCATTTAGGGGGTGGGAATCTCTTTTCTAAATACATGGACCTTGAGCTTTAGCCTAAACCCAAATCAAACAGAGCCCAAACCTGCCTTTCCCCTCCCCATCCAGCTTGATCTGGACTGACTTAGAAATAGCAGGAGAGAAACTGGTGGCCTTTGAGTTATTCAGTAATCTGTTAGCTAAAATCAAGAAAAGTGTTTTTTGGGTATTTTTTGAGTTAGGTTTTCAATGTGTTCAAGACAGCTTAGTCTTAAGCAGTCTGACAAAATAAAAAATTAATAAATTTTAAAAAAAAGCAAGTACATCTGGTTTCCAGTCCCGCAGAAATGAAAGGAGAAAGATCCTTGTTCTGCAAGGTTTTTATTCTCTGTGTTTGGGTCTGGTGGGGTTTTTTGTCTGTTTTGTTTTGGTTGTTGTTTTTTCTTTTTTCCTTTTTTTTCTTTTTTACCCTGATTGGATTCTGTCACTACCCAATTTTGGAGGAATTTTCTCCAGGGAATAATTTGTTGGTTACCACAATCCTTTTGTTACTGCTGTGCACTACACTGCTTCCTTGAATAGCAACCTTTGAAAAAAAATATGCATCAGCTCCCTTGGCCTCACTGATTCATCAGCAGCTTTTAATTCTGTCAAGGCCACCCCTTCATCTGGCAAATCACCGAATGTCTGTGGTGTGAATTGGACACTTTCTGTGTCACGAAGGCAGCTTGGGAGCTCTGTTCCCTGGCTGTCTGGGCTCCAGCTGCTGGAATCCAGGGCCCTGTGAGGAATGGTGCCCAACCAAGGTGCCACCATGGTGGGTACCTTCACCTGGCTTCTCCTGGCTCTCAGAGCAATCTGCTCCACAAGCCTGCTGGTTTCACCACTGTTAGATGTTACAGAACTTCTCTGTGAGGAAGAGTTTTCTTAATTAATTCCATGCATTTTTTCCCCCTATTGTATCCATTAAAGTGTTATCTTTGGACAGTAAGACACTGAAATATTTGTATAGATTCAGTTGCACTGCTTGCAAGATTTGTCAGATGGCAGCTTCAGGGCACCTGAGAAGCAGAGGTTGTATCAGCTGTAGCTCTCCAGGCTACAAAAACTCTTCAATTAACACAGGCTGTGTTAATTGAACCCATATCTGTCCCCATATCTGTTGGTTGTAATCAGAGCAATGACTGCTGCTCTGTCTTCTTCCCTGTGCCAATGTTATTGCTGTGATAAGGAATTTATGTCCTAGAATATTTTAAGTTGGAAGGAACCTCAAAGCAGTAGTTCCAGCCTAATTTGCTTTTATATAGGTTTTAATTTGTGCAAGTTCAGGATACTTTTTTTTTTTTTTAATGAGAATTGATGAAGAACAGCTATAGGAAAATTCATACTAGCAAATTTATTTTAATTCTTTCCACTTGCCAAATCTCTCATGTGGGCTCAGTGATGGTGGTACAACAGTTACTCAGTCAGGATTGAAAGAAGTCAGTGATAGAAGAAATTTCAGAGTAACTCATGACTCTTTATCAAGTGGAAAAAACATGAGCCAGTCTGAGGCAAAGCAGCAGATCTGGTTTTCAGCATAGGAACCCACGTGTAATGTGTGTGTGTAATTGGGGACTATTTCCTCTTGCTGATGTCAGTGCTGCTGTTAATGAGCTGCCCACGACTGTCAGTAATGTTGTTTTCAGATTTGTCCCACACTTTTTTGCCCACAGACTGCATCTCGAGGGACGCTGTGCTGGGCTGCAGCACAGGGCTCTCAGGATGTGCCCAAAAATCAGGGGTCTTAAATGGACATCAGCACTTCTGGCTGGGATGTTGTAGAGACAGGCAGAAAAAAGCTTGGTCTTTTCCATTCTCTTTTGTAGAGGGCAGGGGCTTCAGGTCAAGGCTGCTCCTCCTCCTTGGCTAGAGAGGGAACCTAGGAGATTTCTTATCCTCTAGGACACTGCTAGGTACAAGACCACTTTGAGCTCACAGCTCAAAGGACCATAGGAACAAGGGGGAATGGTTGCAAACTGAAAGAGGGTGGGTTTAGATTGGACACAAGGAAGAAATTCTTCCCTGTGAGGGTGGTCCTGGCACAGGGTGCCCAGAGAAGCTGTGGATGCCCCAGCCCTGGAAGTGTCCAAAGCCAGGCTGGATGGGGCTCTGAGCAGCCTGGGATAGTGGAAGGTGTCCCTGTGCATGAGTGGGGATTAGAACTACATGATCCTTTCCAAATCAAGCCATTCTGTAATTCTGTGGTCAGCCTGATCTAACCTAGGGTGACTGAAGCAATACAGCTGCTGTTACCCAGCATGGAGGAAATAAGGATGGAGCTAACTGGGAAGCTCAGAGGAAGAGTGCATTGAATTAATTAATTAATTTCTACAGTGTTAGAATATATTTTTCCTTCCTTGATAGTTGTTTGAATTCTCTTTTTTTTATACTTACAGAGGAGGTTGCATATCAGAGCTGGCCTTTACTTGCTCATAATGTTTTCTCTTGAATTATCTTTTAAAAGTTTTTTTTGTGCCATGTTCTATCTGCCTAAATAAATTACCTTGGGAAACTAAAAAAGCACTGGGACACTGAAAAACTGGGCTGCATACAGAAGAGACTTTAGATACTTGAAGTAAGTTCAGGAGTTTCAGGATATGCACGCATGTGGTGGGCGACGGGAAATGAGTTAATTTTCTATATTCCTAACTTGTTCCTTTCTTCTCCAGCACTGTTTGTCTGGGAAAACAATGATTGCCTTTCAGCCTTTTCTTCCCTTTCAAAGAACGGGGATTTAGTCAATGGGACTATTTACATGCAAAACGTGAAGCATATGCATAAGTGCTTGCAGGACTGCGGCCTTTCTTTGTCACTAAAGCATCGCTGCTTTCCGGTGGCAGATGAACTTGTCATTTTAAAACTCGTAATAAACAAAATTAAGTCATTGCGGGCAGGTAATTAGGCTTAAGAAAGATAAACAAGCTTTAAGGAGTTTAATATATGTTTTCTCCACGCCCCCCCCCCGCCGAGGAAAATGAGGTACTGTCCTTTCGAATAATATAAAAGTGCAGGAATAGACGTCTTGAAATAAAATGTGGGCTGATGGGAAGTGGTTGTGTTGAAAGCAAAACTTTGAATAAAATGCTGAGAGAATTGTTTTTTTTTCTCTACTTACTTTAAATTTAGCTTTGAGTTATTTTCCTGCCCATACTGGGAGACCTGCAGATACCTCAGAGCTCTGCTCACCAGTGGTTTGCTGAGCAGTGTAGTCTGCTGTGTGAAATAACAACAAAAGCTCAACAATCAAAATTTCCGTCCACTCTGCTGTCGTTTGGCCTGATATCTTTAATTTTCTTCTTTGGGTAGATTAACCAAAGCACTCTATTTCTGTCTTATTTGTGACCTCAGAACACAACTGATAAGGAAATCTGCTTATCAAGATACATGGTGGAAATAGCTGTAAGTGTGAAAATATGTTGCAATGCTCATGCTCTTGTTAAGGCTTCTTGAGATGAGAAAAGCTTTGCTGTAGAACTGTTTTCCATGTAATCTTCATGTTGTAAGTATCCTACCTGAATAGCACTGGGATCTTATTCCAAAACTTCATGCTTTCCTTGGGTGTTCAGCCAGGATTTCTCAGTGTGTAAATATTCAAGCCTGAGGTAGACTGTAAAAATCCCTGGCTTCCTAGAGAGCCTCTCTGCCTCCCTCAGCTCCCACCCTCATGGCAATAACCAAACCCATTCCAAATAAAGCTGAGGGATCACTGTGCTCCTCACTGTGAGCAAGGGCTCCATGTCCTATACTCCTTGTACAGGCACCGAGCACTTTTTGAAAGCTAAACAAATCATAACCCTATCAAAAGAAACCAATTTAAAATGGTAGCAAATAAAAGAGGAATACAATCATGTGCTCCTTTGCCTGATTAATGTTTCTCTGTGCTCAGCCCTTGGTTTTATTGTCTTTATGAGATTTACATAAATTAGTCATCACATTTTATCATTTTCCTTTTACATATGTATGGCTGTTAGATGTGTGTGAAAAAATGTCATGAGTATCAGAGCTCTATTTGCATTAGAATTTCCAGTGGAAATGTCAAGTATGACCTTTCCCTTGTCCGGGTGGCTAATCCCATTTGAAATTCCTGCCATGCTCCTAGGGAGGGTCATTGCGCTTGTGAATTCAAGCACAGCACCTGCTGCAGCCTCTGCTCCTCCTCTTCCTCCCTGAGCTCAGATGACCTTTCTGGCAGCCCACAGAGCTGGGCTGATGCTCAGCCAGGCTGTGGTTCACTGTGAGCTCTGCTCCCCAGTTATGGGACTAAAATGCTTTCTTTTTTTTTTTCTTTTTTTTTTTTTTTTTCTTGGCATGTTGTTTTTGGAGGGTTTAAAGAATGTAAAGGAAAGATGTGGCAGACAGATTAATGGTGACTTTTGAAATACAGAAATGGCGATTTGGAAACTTCAGGGCAGAAAAATAAGACTTTTTTTCATGTTAAAATTTAAAAAGCAAGAGTAAAGACGTATGGGAGTTCAAAATGGATAAGAGATGCACCTTTCCTGATGAAGGACTTGAAGCCTTCCCTTGTGGCTGTAAATCAATCTGGAGGCTGTAAGCAGGTGCAAATATATTGGCAGGATATCCACATGTAATAAGCTAACCCTTGCTTTGCCACTATGTGGATCTGTTGACAATTTCCCATTACAGGAAGTGCTTTTTGATATTCAGAGGAAATCTGCTCATGGGTTATAATGTCTATTTCTATCGCAGTGACTTTTTAATCCCATTGTATGCTGAGGGGATTTGGAAGTGAAATTTCCTGCAGCCTACAAGAAAATAACTTTTATAACCTTGCTTATCTCTAATTACATTTTATTATTTTTTAGATGTTAGTTCATTTAAATATTTACTTTGGGAAATAACCATCAGAGATTAAGTTCTTGGTTCCTGCAGTGATGTGGGTATTATCAGTTTATGGCTCCTTTCCGAACCAGCCCTCAGTCAAATAATTTTCTATCAGACTGGAGCTGTATTAGCAAGAACAAGAAGCACTGGTGCCTTCGTAATCAGTTCCTGACATTAGAGATAGTACGGCCACTTCCTGGGCCTCCTTCATCTTATATAAAGTTTGATGAAAGCACAAAGCCAAGATAGTGGGAATGCCAAACTTGCTCCTAATTCTGCTGCCAGACTGCCCTGTGAGCTGTAGCAAACAACCCATTTATAATCCCTAAACTTTGCGCCCCTCTATGAATTGAAAATAATTCCCTGTAATGTGTGGAGGAGGCTTGGTGAATTACGGCCACTTCCTGGGCCTCCTTCATCTTATATAAAGTTTGATGAAAGCACAAAGCCAAGATAGTGGGAATGCCAAACTTGCTCCTAATTCTGCTGCCAGACTGCCCTGTGAGCTGTAGCAAACAACCCATTTATAATCCCTAAACTTTGCGCCCCTCTATGAATTGAAAATAATTCCCTGTAATGTGTGGAGGAGGCTTGGTGAATGGAGATTCTTAGGGAAAAAAAAATTAACTTTGGTAAATGAAACTCAATAGCAGCTTGTGTAATACTGTTGGGAACTCGTGCAGCTCACTCCGGCTCCTGGTTTAGACCTCCTGGGTGGGGACCTGGTGCCTGTGGGATGCTGAGAGCTGCTCAGGTCCACAGAGAGCCTACCTGTTCCTGTGACTCATGGACAGCTTTCCATCCATGGCTTACACTGCACTGTAGAGTGTAAAACCACCATGCTCCAATTACTGCATGACAGCAGGATGGTCACTCTGGATGACCAAAATGGCCACCATGCCAACTCAGCTATTCCCTTTCCAGCCTCAGAGAATCCCCTTCCTGCAGTACCTGACTGAAATCAGTCCCAGCACCTTTATTGTACAGTCTGAGCATTTGTCTTACAGCAAGTGTTTTGGTGGGTGATCTGCATTCTGACAGAGCATAACCTTCAGTGCTTTTTCTGAGGAAGTGAGCTGTACTGACAAATGAAGAATGTTTATCTGCTGAATAGAAAAAAAAAATACAAGTAAGAAACTTATTTAACCGGGAGGTGACTCAGTATGTGACAGGTGGGATGCTGGTTACATATTTTCCTTAAGGAGTGGTAAAAGATGACAGGAACAAATCTGTCATGTCCTCCCCGGGTGTGTACGTGGGCAATGTGAATCAATATATTACAAACATGGACACCGTGGTGGGTGGTTTTAAATTCAGTGCTTCAAAATCACTGGGGGCTAAAGCCAAGGTCTTTAAGCAATCTCCTGCCCTACTGCACTTTGCTAAGCACTTCCCTTAGGTTCCAGTAATGGCTGAATGTCTAAGCAAGCGCAATCAGGACTGAGTCCAGTGAGAGCAGGGCAGCTTCCTTTGCGAAAAAAGTCTTGTTTCATCATGTTCTCTGTGTGTTTATCTGAAAACAGAACATATTCTTGAAATGACTATTTATTGTCTGCTAACATCTTCTGAGTCAAGAGCACTGCTTGCCTCTCTGGGGAGCAGCAGGGCCTGCTGCCAGCATAGCACCTGGGGGAAGTCTGAGAAGACAGTGGACACAGCAATTCCCCTTCTGTCTCTCTGAAAGTCTGGATGTAATATATCTGTAATTTGTGCCATCAGCTGGACAGGCCAGCACACACCATAGCTGTCTGTACTGGGCAAACACCAGCTCATTAAAACTGTAGGAAACACCTTTTTTTTTTTTTTTTAAACCAGGAATCTTTGGATATCACTGTTAGTTTGTCAAGCATTTCTGTGGCTTCTATTAAGACAGGAACAGAAGAGAAAGGAAGTCTTAATGGCTTGAAAGCTGAGCTTACCCTGAACAGCCAGCAGTGGCAATGGCTGCTGTCCCATTCTCTTCCCCTCATAACCACCTCTGGGTACCCCACACTGCTCCTACAGAGGGACTCTAACATGGCAGAAAGGACAGGGATGATGGCTGTAGTGCCCTGAGCCCCTTGGCAAACTTGTCTTTTTGCTGCCTTGTCATTCCCATGAGCTTTTACGAGTATTCCCCATGTTGGACAGATGGTTCCAGCCAAGTGGTCTCACGGGAAGTGTTCTCACGTCCTCAAATCTTCCCATAAGTCTCACTTTTCCTTTAACACAGAGCCTGCTTCCTTATATAGGAAGTTGCACTTAGAAGTGCAACCTCCTGTGAAGATTTAGGAGCCTCTCCAGGCTGCTGTATCTCTTCCAGGCACTGTGCTGATACAAACAGGCTGGGTTTCTGATGCTGTGGAGACCTTACAAGGTAGTGGCCAGAGCCTCTGTAATAAAACCCTTCTGCTTATTAATGGCTTCCTGTAGCTTTCACATGCTATGATCCAGCTGAAAACAGCCCTTCTCCAACAACACCACTTCCAGTGGCTTCACCCACTTGCATTAAAAATTCAGGTCAGACCAGAAATATTCTTTGACACCACATTACTAACAAAAACTTCACGATATATCAGTTAAATGGCATGGGTGTGACACGACATGATTGTACTTCAGGCAAGCAGAAGAAAAATAGGGTCATAAACAATTTTTATTGTGCTAGGAGTAGGAAGAGAGAATTCAATATTCTAAGGCATAATATTACATTTGAGTTACATATCTGTCCCCCACCACTTTTGCTCCAGTCTCCTGAGATTGCTGTACTGTGGATCAGCACTGTAAATCAGCAATCCTCTGAATTGTAGTCAGGTAAAATACTAAATACTCCAGGTTGGGGGATTTTCTCTTGGTACATGAGTGGCACAATTAATGTGCTTTACTTATTTATTTATTTAATTTATTTATTTATATATTTCTAAAGATGGTCTTTCTGAGGAATAAGGGGACTAGAAATAAGAGGTTTTCTGTTGTGCCCTGGCTGAGGAACAGATATCACCAGTGTCACTGGCAACCTGCAAGGTCTGACCTGTACCAACACAGCTTGAATGGAATTCAGGTGTAGTCCATTGCCTTCCTGACTCACTTGGATAAACAGGAGCTAATTAATTGTCATGCTGTCTTGTGAGGTCACTCTCAATCCAGGGAAAAACCCCACAGTTCTGACCTCATAAAGGTTAAAGTCCTAATCTGTCAACTCCATCTGCAAGATACTTCTACATGTGTTCAGAATTTAGGTCCAAAGTTGCCCCCAACACACAATATTTGAAAAATGCTGCTAAGTACTAGATAAAATAAATAATAGATTGCATGACAAGTAAGGGGTTTTTTTTAGATTTCTCTATTTTATATTACTGTGATTTCAAACATATGTGGTTAAGATTATCAGATTTCTAAAAATGAACATTCTATAAAAATCACACTGGGCCCCTCAGCTGTGTTTTCCTCTATTATTTATAGACAAATTGAAAACAAATGGTCCTCTCTCTTTCAAAAGCAGAAAAGCACAATGAAATGGAAGCAGCTGTCAGAATGTGCTTTTCCTCCCAAAGTTATCTGCAACACAAACTAAATCAGAGATTATTTCCTTTAATCTGAAGTGCATTGCCATTTAATGGTGGTTTTGGTGGGAATTCCAGAGGAAGCTGAAGGGAAAAGTGTCAAGACTGTCACAACGGGAGAGAACTGAAAGGCCCTTTTTTGGCCATGCCACATCTGTGCAGTGCTGTACTGTTGGAAGGGGTGTGAAGGAGACTCCTCGATTGTTAGAAAACAAGGTACACAAATTTAAGGGGTGGATAGACAGGAGCCAGAATCATGCCTCCTAAGTGGGACATATAACCCAGAAAACATCTGGGAAAGGGTTTGGAGCTCAGAGGGGACACAAATGCACTTAATGCACTGGAGTACAACATTCCCTCTAGCTGCCTGTGCTTTTAAGAGGATGCTGAAAGATGGGAGAGTACAGGAAGCTTGGGAGCTGTTTTAAAGGCTTGTGTTTTGCATAGAGAGGAAGAGATCAAGAATTCCATCTATTTAGCTTATCACAAGGGAAGGTTGAGGAGTAACTTGATTACAGCACTTTAAACACCTTTGTGGAGAGGAAATATGTACTAAAGGGCTCTGTAATTTAGCTGGATAAGTCACAAGACTGAACTTGAAACCAGAAAACTCAGAGCACAGGCATGTATCTTTAGCAGGGATGTTTAATAACCACTATAATAAACCAAGGAAAGTGATAAATTCCCCAGCTCCTGATTTATTCAGGTCAGGGCTGCAGGCCTACTTGGAAGCGGTGCTTAAACTAAACATGAGCTGCTGGGATGAGCAGAGAGGTAACCGTGATTAAATGACCTCTTGTACAGGATTGTGAGTGCAGGAAATAATGCGGTTCCCTTGCTGGGGTCATTCATTCCAATAGCAGATGGCAGCCTGAAAATGCTGCGAAAATCACCTCACAGGACAGGGCCACAGAGCAAAGTGTGACATCATCCTTAGAAATAACTCCATATGGCACTGGCAAGTGTTATATAACTCCTTGCTGGATCACGAGACTACTGTAATTCTTCCGGGTTTAGGTCCTGTTGGAAAAGATCCAGCTAGAGCTTTTACTTCTACCCTGACTTCAAACTCAGACACTCAAATTTCTATTAGCAAACAAAATCCTCTTTATTTGTATGGAAGACTGCTAATTATCATGGTAGTTACCTTTTATGAAACAAGCACGCAAACGTTTTTATAAAACAAGCATCCTTATAAAACCTCTGGTACCAGCTGAACTAATCTGCTCGAGTTACCAGAGTGTCTATTTGCCTCCAGACAATCTTCTCTGTGAGCCTGCTAAGAACAGTGACTGCATGGCAGTGAGCAAAAGGTGATAGAATAGAGTTTACAATGGGAGGGGCAAGAAATCAAGATGATGAATGAATGCTTTGATAGCGTGGAACGTCGTTAAATTTCTGAAAGCTGAAACAAGGGCAACAGGAAGAAAGAAATCCACCCTATAACCTTTGATTTTAAACTAACCCTGGGTGTGTTGCTTGCAAGGTGTCTCTATTTCTGAATTTTAGAGGCTTCAAGGAGAGTTGAGTGCAAGCCTTCTACTGATTTGATTGCATTTTGTGTGCTTCTCTGGTGCCCAGCTTTTCATCCGATCTCCAAGGGGCACCACACTTAATACAAATCCAAGTAGCTCTTAGAAGGTGGGTGGACTGCAGGAAGAACTCTGACATCCTCTTACATTGTCATTACTTTAAAAAAAATTAGATATATTTACTTACTTTTGGTGGGCATTGGCTGCTTTTTCAGCAGACGAGAATCTGTTGCTCTCCACTGATCCAATATCCAAACTCTGAGTGGGATGCCCCTCAGTGGCATCAGGTCAGCTGCATTTTCACACTGCCTTAGTGAAAATTGTGGTGGTGTCTCCTAGTTCCTTCTTCTTTCCACACAGTGCTGAACTGAATAGGATTATGGCCTTAAAAGCACAATCTCCAGCTTTTAAAAAGCATTATATGTGATAATAGTTACTCATATATTATAACAGCCATATATGATAGTACATGACTTGTTATTTTAGAGACAGGAACTTAAGTAAGGGTGATGAAGCAAGCTAATAAATACTTTGGAATTGTTATATGTAACCATGTGACTTGGAAAACACTCAGCATGCTCTGAAGCATTGTCCAGGGTTACTGTCAGGGACAAGCTTGTGGCCAAAAGGAGCTGCTGTACTGACAGTGCATGGCAGATCCTGTCTTCCTTACAAGAAAAAGGAATCAAAGTTATAAGTAGTTAAAAATTGAAATATCTTATCTAGATAAGGCGCTTTGCCGCCCCTTCTATTTTATTTTTGGATCTTTCTGGCAAAACCACACAGTTAATGGCCATTAAAGAAAAATATCCATTAGCACAGCGCTACTGTGTGGTATGCACTTCATAGCCATTACTTTCAGAAATCACTTAGTTTAGGGCACTTCCTTGTGACTTTTCTCTCAAACACACCCTATTAACAATGCACTTTGTCTCCGACTGTATTGCAGCTGATGATAAACAGATGGATCTTGGTCGCTGGATGAATATGAGAAAGCTGCTGGAGCATGGTATGGTTCGTATTCCCATCCAGCTGCCTCAGGCTTCTGTCCTCTTGAAACCCTGCTGAATAGTGAAGGCTTCTAATTAGGGTGAGGGTGAGGGTCTCTTTCTGGCCATATATCACTTTCTTTGGCAGGGCTTCCATGGACTTGCAAGAGGGAAAATGCACGATGCTGTCAAAACAGCGTCATCTTCACAGCAACCTGAAGAAAAATGGAGTTTCTGTGAAAGTTGGCTCTTTTCAGGGAGGGTGGGGAAGGGAAAAGTGGAAAGAACGATGGTGAAAATCGCTGGCATCTCCCCTAAAGCAGCTCCTGGCATGCTCAGGGGTTTGAAGTGATGCTGTGAGTCACTGAGGACACAAGCCAGTGTCACAGGCTTGCACATGTGCGACGATTAAGTGGTGATCTCTGGATGCTTGAGTTGCATTTTGGGCTCTTTCAAGATTTAAATTTTTTTTTTTTTTCAAGATAACTTGAAGGGGTGTGTTTTCATGTTAAAGCTGCCTTTTGTAGCTGTATAATGTCTAATGAGGCACATAGTGCCACTGTGGTGAGATTTTATCTGTGTGAACTTACTTGGTCTGAGGTGATTTTAAGTGCACTGAAATCTGTAGGAAGTACACTTCCATATGGCTGAAGCCTTGTGAGGCTGGTATGGAGCCCTGGCACTGCCTGCATGTGCCAAAAGCACCCGCCAGCCTCTTGGAGAGATGTTTTCGTCCCAATTTTCAGAAAGCGATGGCCATAGCAAACAAAGTGGGTATTGAGATAATAGAAATTGGAGTCAGTGGCCGCACTCGTGGGATTCTTTGCCCACTTTCTCTCTGAAGGGCTGAGCTCACCTCACCGCAAAGGTGATGAGGGGACGCAAAGGTGACACAAGGTTTTCCCCCTCATGCTTCTCCCCTCAGGGCACGGGCGTGGAGGTGGCCGCGGGCGCTGAGGGGGATTCAGGCTGATGGTGCCGGGCGTTGGCGCCATTTCCATCTCGATGGGCGCTGCCTCAGGTGCTCCCGCACGGCGCCCGTCCCACTCAGGGCTCTGAGGGGCGACAGGAAATGGCGGCTGGCGGCGGCGTTCCCGCCACTGAGCTCCCTCACGAGCCCGCGCAGCCTGAGGCGACCCGCGGAGGGCCTGGCGGTGCTGAACCCGCCGTGGAACTGGGCTGGAATTGGGCGTTTACCAACAGCCTTCTCTCCCGGGAGCACATCGGGCGGCGTGAAAAGCCCGGCTGCAGCTTTGGCTCCCGTGCCATTTCGGTGTCATGGTGCCCAGCCGGCTGCAGGGCTGAGGTGATGTGCGGAGCCTCCCCGCCTGTCCGTGTGGGGAGGATGGCGCCCCAGACTTCACTTGTATATTTCCATATGTGCCAGAAGGCTTGGTCACTGTTTTACGGCAGGTTAATAAGGTTTTATACCTGCGCCGAGACAGCCTCCCGTGGAAAGGGGAGAGGCCGCCCCAGGGCTGCTGGAGCTTTGCTTATCCTCACAAAAGTTGTCCCGCTGGGTTGTTTCCGCTCCCCGCCGAGCTGATAACCCGCACCTCCCCGACAGCAAACAAACCCTGCCGTTCCCCAAAGGTTGGGACACATCCTGCAATCCCGCCTGGAACGGGGTCAGGCAGCTAGCAGCGAGTGACCCACTTTTCCAGCTGCTGCCAAGCGCGCTGAGCCTTGAGGCAGCCCCGGGGCTTCGAGCTGTGGCCCTGCCCCCGGAAAGTGGTGATGTGTGAAGAGAAAATAGGAGTTTTAGCAGGGGAATCTCGTGTCTCGGTCAGTACCATTTGAAAACCAAAGAGAGGCTGGGATAGCTGTTAAAAAGTCCCAGTAAAATCAAAATCTAGTTCTGGAATGAATATGTACTTCCCCAGTACTTTTTCCTCACTGTAGGGACCATCACAGTTTATGTAAATCTAATTTTAGAGAGACATTTCTAAAATATCCAAGACTGATCCTACTGGAGGAAGCAGGTGAGCAGCTATTTAAAATGAGCCACTTGCAGTGTCCGTGAACATCAGGGTTTTGCCCTGGTTCAACTTTACCTTATCTTGATTGTAGATTTGCAGGAGGCTTGGATATTACATTATATTTATTAGACATATTTGTGCATTAAGGACTTCCATCTCAACAAAATGCATTAGTGCTGCATACAGGAAGGAGAACCTGTTGTTTCCATGTATTTTTTTCCCTTTCTCTTCTATATCTTACTGCTCACTCAGACAAACCCCAGATGGTCACTTTTGCACTGATTTCACCTCTATCTTCTAAGCTGTTTATGGAAAGAGACAGGAAAACCCTATAATATATTTCTCACCTCGAGGGTGGTATGCTTCTAATATATGTGTTGGGACTGAGTATTTTCAAACACCTGCTCAATAGAGCATTTATTTCTACTGAACCATGAGAAATAGTTTTAAAGGCTTTCTTGGAGTGTATTTTGTACATGAGTTCAAATAATGAGTTCATTACTTTTTAGGTGTGAGAAATATCTATTATGTGATATTTCCCCTTAGTAATTGAAGGTATTCATATCTAAATGTAAAATTGATGTTGATATCAGCATATGTAAATTCCACACACGTCTCCCAATTTGTTCCTCTTACTTGCATTACAATACTTTTACATTATGCTCTCATGTGTTAGAGTAATCTCTCCCTTTCACCTCGGGAGTGAAAAATAATCACCTGCACGTCTGTCCCCACTCTCGGAATAATAAAACCTTTATGTGCCAGTGAATTTTTCTCTCCAAGGACCGACACCAAACTCCTCAGATGGGGCTGCACAGGGAATTTAAAAGTAGGATGCCCTGTGGCTGTTAATCATAGCTAATTCGGAGCCCAGGGGGAAGAGGAAATGATTTTATGACTGTAAGTGGAAAAAGGACAAGCCAACAGGGCTGGGAAGAAGAGCTGCTGTGTGCAGGGGAGGTTCAGGCTTTTGGCGTGGTTGCAGGAAATGGGCTGAATGCATCATGAGGGGCGCCCACAGATGCGCTCGGGGCTTTCAGGGATGTATTTAGGTCACTGACACTCTGAAAGCCTTATACTTTTTGAGCCCAGAGGCTGTGACAAAGGCCTGTAAACTCAGAGTGAAGGCTAGCATCCATCCGTGGCTGGCCTTATTGTACCCGCAGGAATTTCAGATCAATGAAGGATGTTAGCAATTATGTGCTGAAATAACTAAGTACAATGGGATGAGGTAAGGAAAGCGATTCAGCCTTGAATTTGAATTTCTTTTGGTTTCAGTCAGTTTATGCCAACACCCCTTGCAATGCACACTCCGTCTCTGGGGCTGTCCTGTATTGTTCAGGACAGGAAATTTGAGAGACACAAGTTCAGCAGTGAGCGTCAGAGTTGCATGTGTGGATGCAATGTTTTCCCCAGTGTATGGGCCATACATACACGTGAGGTATTTTGTGAATGCGATGCTGGTTTCTCTCTTCTGGCACAAAATATTTTATAGCAGGTATTGTTCTGGTTTTTAAGCCTGAGAAATGTCTCTTGGCTTCCTGCAAAGCTCCAACCCCTGGTGGGCTATGAAGAAAGTCCCATGTGCCTCATGCTCTGCTTGTTCTCTTTGGTTCTTTCCGCTTGTGATTCCCAAAGGGCCAAATGCAGGGCTGTGTGCCTGACCCTCCTATCCAGGCCACTGGGCAGACTGAAGGAAGAAGCAGGAATTCCTTTGAAGTTGTGGAGCTGCTCCCCAGTAGCTGAGTGGAGCCCAGTGGTGGGTGCAGTGTCCCATGGCCCTGTCACCGCTTCCCTGAAAAGGATCTGATTCCCACTGCTCCCTGCAGTGCAGCCACGCCAGTTCCACTACACTGCAGAACAGTGGGCTGAGCCTGGCTCTGAGCAACCTCAGGATGACAGACACTCACAGAAAACCCCATTACAGACTTCCTTTCTTAAAAGCCAAAACACACGGTAGGAGAGCCTGGAGTCTGTGACTTCCAGTTAGAGCAGTTAATCAAAACGTTTGCCATGTATTGTGTGAGCTCCTTCACAGTTTGTGCATTTATCTTTTTAACATCTGCAGAACAGCATGGCTTGGATAGGTTTCTGTTACTACTCCGAGTCTTCATTGGCTCTCGAGAATGAGTGAAGAGGAGCCAGACAACATAAAGGGCAGGCAATCAAAGCTTTTGACTCTTAGATCCTCGCAGATGGGCCTTCTGATGAAATGACTAACAACTGCTGCCAGATCAGCAAGTAGCAACCACAAGGCACCTGTATTTATTTAACTTTCATTTTGCCAGATAACTTGTCTTTATGCTCTTGCAGTTTTAACTATGGATTATAAGTCACGAGGCTTCCTTCTGATCTCCCAAGCACAAGTGTAAAATGAGTCACTTGAGATTGGTTAGTGATAAGAGTTCTTCTGCTGCACAAGTGGTGTAGGCAAAGGCAGGAGGATCAGGCCGAGGTGCAGATGGCCTTTGGTTGTCGTGAAAATAAATAAATAAAAATAAGTGACCTCATTTTTCTTTTCCAAATAGCTGTGCATCTTGTGAATTTTCCTGTGCAAAAAGACACTGCCTGCAGCCAGGGCCACCCATCTGCTCCACCCTGCCTGGGTGAAGTTCTGGGTGAGGGGCAGCCAGCTTCCCTGACCTTGCATCCTCCTGCCAAAGCCCAGATGTTGCCAGGTGCCTCAGGTTACACACCTCGCACCTCAGAGCGCTCATTCCAGGAACGACTCGCAGGTGGTGCTGCCAGCAGCTCCACAGGAGCTTCATGGCTCCAGTCCTTATGGAAGGGAACAAAGCCGTGGATGCGGCCGTGTCCCAGGATGACCTGGTGGTGCTGGCTCCGTTAGCACCTCTGCCTTGCTGCCTTTCACAGGCACGGGCCCCGATAGCCCTGTGGCCCCAGTGCCAACCCAGCCCTGCTGCCTGATGCCTCAGTGTAGCCCTGGCAAATGGAGTACACTGCTTGCTCATGGGCCATATGGGGCTTCCTAATTCTTGGCTATCCTCTTGCCTTCCTTGAAGGTAAATATCCAGGATGTGCCATGCTGAATATTGGCTTCTATCACGACAGGTTAGAATGTGCTTTGTGGTTCTGGTTGCTGCTGCTTTTGGGTGCTGTGAAGGGAGCCTCCAGTGGGTGCTCAGCTGTTCCTGGAAAGCAGTCAACTCCCCTGTTCCTGGAATCAGATAGCTGAGCAATGGCAAGTGCCAAATCTCTAATTATTTCTGTATCAATCCCTGGTTTTATAGCCAATGCATTACCTATGTTCTGTTGGTCACTGCAGCTTTTGTTCACCAAATAACATCCTGCCAATATGTGTTGACATAGGATAAAGTTGGGCTTGTTGACATGGGATAAAGTCACAAAGTGAACCTGTGCTCAAGTGTTAGAAGCAACGTTGCAGCACTACCACCAGACTTGGCCCATGGTTTTTAGCAATCCTTGCAGCTGTGCTTCTACTTCAGGATTTAAGGATATGATTTGGTGTCTAAATGAGCACATGCATTCTCTGTCTGATAGTGGAAACTAGTTAGAACACAGAGTTCTGCCAAATTTGATCTTATATTTTTTTTTATATGTCTACAGCAAGATCTGATAGTTTTAAAAGGCTTTCATGTGACTCTTGCTGGAATGGTTTTCTTCAGTCACTTCTGTCTACGCTCTTTTCTGAGTTCAAATATGGTGAGGAGGCCACGTAGCTGACTTAAGTACTTCAAGCTACTGAAATTAGACCAGATTGATTAGGGGCATGTGTGGCAAGCACAGCACTTGAAAGCCAACCAGCTGTTTCCTCCTGAGAAATCGTCTTACCGAGGGACTTGGAATTCCTATCTATCCCAAGTTTTCAGTATCAGGATTGTTTAAATACTGAGCTCAACTTTCTTTTTTGAGGAATTTTGCAAGGAGAGAAGTGAAATTGAGGGGAGCCAGGCAATGATGTGATCTGTGGTGTGTCACCCAAGCAAGAGTGGTCCCATCTTTCCCCAGTTCCTCAGGTCATGTCATTGCTTTACTGGGGCTTCTTTTTCCTGGAGTCATCTCCTGCAGGGATTAGCTTGGATCTCAATTTGTGTAAATATGGGAGTACGGAAGTGCCTTGCATTGCCCAGAATTGTAGTTATGGAATGAAAATGCTGATTTTGCTCATAGCTTAGAACTGAGCTTAAATGTGAATTTCCTGAGCTTTGTGCATTTTAAAAATCAAATTTACTTTTGCATTAGCATCACATCTGACAACTAAATTTCCTTGTTTGTTTTTAAGAGAAGGGGAAAAAAAATCAGGAACAGGGCATACACTAAACACACTCATTATTTGTAAATTGATGAACAGCTTTAGCCAGGAAGTAAAAGTTGTGTGTGTGTTGAGGTAGGATGGAATGAGACATCACTCACGTCCTTTGTGGTGCTTCAGTTGGTGATATTGATGAGGAGTCATGATGGAGTGCACAAATCCAAACCTTTGCATGGTTCTGGACATGCTTCTGAGCATGGTAGGGGCAGGGCTAGCTTTGGGAGGGTAAGGCTGCTGTAGGAAATGTTTTTCAGTCATGGCTTATATGGGATTTACCAGTGTTCTGCAAAGATCTGGTTTGTCCAGCTTTACAGATAAAACACGCAATTTGCTTATGGCAAAAAAAGGCAGGAAGGAGGTTGACAAAACCTTTATTTCTTGTTTTCTGTGCAGTTCCTGTACCTGTCAAAAGGATTTTACGGGATGGAGAGCGAGGTGGGTACGTGGTTTCCTGCACTGTGCCTGAAAGGAGACGGATTTGTTAAGACGATTTTGACAGCGCGTTTGTCGCTGAAAGGGAACATTTGGGAAATCCTGTTTGGTGTGTTCGAGTGAGGCAATCACCTCGGTGCTCTTCCTCGTGGCAAACTGCAGTAACCCTGCCTGGGAGCAGAGCACGCATTGCCCCATTCATAACAAAGGTGTCGAAACCCTTCGTGCAGCGGCGTCTCCGACGTGGTACCAGGGGCGGATCTGCTGAGTCAGCAGCGGGGCTGCTTCCCACACCGCGCCTGGAATTACGGCGGCGCTCCCCTTATCTCCGGGTGGGCAGGGAAAGGGCACAGGAGCGGCTGAGCTGGGAATGAAAATTGCCAGCGTTAAGGAACAGGATTCCCATTTGTCTTCAGAGTAACCTGAACTTCGCTGCCCTGCCCTCGCTGCTGGTTATGCGACAGCGTTCCCTTGGCTGTGCCATTAGCTAATTGTCCCTCAGACTGCCTGTTAACGAGGTAATTTGCCGCATCTGCTTCCACTTTCCATGTCATGGACAGTTGCCGGCTTTGCAAAATGTTGTGTGTTTGTCAAACTGCTCTGCCTGCCTGGAAATGTTTTGCCTGCTCAAATTTTTTCGACTCATACCTCAAGGACTTGTTACTAGGTAACAGAGTTCCATTCGCCAATTGCCCACCATTTCCTTCTCACCGTATTACAGGCCTGATTATTAACATTTAGTTCAGAGAAATTGCTGTCATTATGTGAAGTAACTTCCTTTAGAGGTTACTCATTAACCTTAGGTATTTTACTGTGCGATTATAATTGCCAAATGCCATAGGCATGGAAAACCTTTGAACTCCTAAAGGTATTAGTGTATGGGAGAAATTGTATCAGCTGTGATTTTTATACATTCTCCACCCCCACCTCCCCAGTTATTTTTCCTTTTGTCTGTATTCTCCTTCCATTCCTGTTGGCATGTTGCATAGGATACAGGAAGAGAGACTTTTTCCTTCTGGAAGGGAATCAGTCTCTCCAGTTCCCCTCAGATCTGAGATTAGCCCTAGCCAGCTCCGGGGCCCATTATCTGCTTTCCAGTGCCACTAAGAACAGAATTTGATCCCTTGCCCTTGCATGAAAAGTGAAATAATTGGAAAGTTGTGTGGCATGCTCCATACTATTAACATGGAGTTTTCTAGCATTTAGGATGGCTCCTCCATATTTGTTTTGAGGAGACTTTCAACTCTGCTGCTCTAGATTGTCTTTAAGGAGTGGAGATTTCCAGACAAAAACACCATTCTCCTTTTTTTTCCCTTTTCTTTTCTCTACAGACACAACCAGCTGCATACTAAAGCATTTGCTTCAGGGCAACCTGTGTTCTCTGGAAAAATCTTCATAAATATATTTGTCTTTCTCCCCTAACCCATTTCTCCTTTGGAGTCCATTGACACTGCTAGTAACTTGATGCCTCTGACAGGATAGAGCAAAGCTGCTCTCGCTGTAGTGTAGGTCTGTGCCATCATGTGACTTCAGTGAGGAAATATATATCATCTCCAGGAAATTAGGGAACAAGTGAGATGTATACCTAGTGCTTAAATAGAACTAAAAAAAAAAAAAANAAAAAATTACCCATGCACTAGGAATGTTTTTACATGGAGTCAAACCTAATTTTCATGGTAGGAACCAAAATGCTGTTGTGGACAGGGAATATTAATCTGGTAGATCTTCTAAAATATAACATTAGAAAAAACCAGTGCTATAAATTAAAAAAGGGGAAAGCTAAGGTGGGATTAACAAATGAGTTCTCCCAAGTCTGAGCCTGGCAGCAGGGAGAATAAAACAAGATCATGACAGAGCAACTTCTATCAAGCCCTTGATTTAATATTGCTCACCCACTCTGCTCTGTCCTTTTAATCTCAGCATGAGCTTTTGGGTTTTTTTAAAGCGGGAAAAGTGAGGAAAACCTCTCAAAACCAGTGTGTCCTTGCATAATACACGCAGTAAAATCTCCATGATGAAAGTGCTAAATCAGTACCATGATATTATTAATAATGAAAAATGTTTATTAACACAATTTCAGATAGTGCCCTAACCCTCCATTTTTTGTGGTAATTTGTTTCTTCTTTCATTCTCTAGAGCAATTCTCACTCCTGATTTCAGTGGGTTTTCTCATTTGACAATGTGTCAGCTGTGACTTCTCAACTACTGTGTGTTGCAATGAGCTAAGCAGTGGAACTTGTGGTGACATCTAATGTTGCTCTCTGGGATAAATTTAGTGATTCACGAAGTCCAAGCAGTGCAGGAGGTGGGTAACACTTCAAGAGTTCTTTTAGTAAAGCTGTGCTTCACTGAATTCTTGTCTGCTCCTTCTACTTTACCTGCTCACCTGCAGCTCCAGGTGTGGGTCATGTATACATCATTCAGCACTGTAGGAATAACTCATTGTTCAGTTTTTGCTTTCTGCTTCTTCTCAACAAATCCACATCATTTAACACAGACCAGTAGTGTGGTTTAAAACCAAGTACACCTCAAACTGGCATTAACTACTTAGAGCCCTTCTGCAGAATACAGCATGAAATACAATTTGCTGGTGTGTAATATGAAAATTACTAGCAAAACTTTACGCATGAGAAAGCATTTGGGGAAATTAAAAGCTTATTGCATGTCATAATGGCATTCTGTGTCAAAGATTCTGGATTACAGAGTTACAAAATCTCTCTCCACTGAAGCAAGTGGATGCAGAAAATTGGGAAAACATGGCTAACACTGGAGACAAGGCATGTTCCTGCCAGCTGTGGCATGTCTCTTGCATTCAAGAAGACCAGCAAATGCCTCAACATATTTATTTATTTATCTTTCTATCTGTTTATTTATGAAATGTCTAAATGTGTTTGTTCTCTACTGTACAGGTATTACAAAATATTTACCTTTATTTTGATACATGACATTGTTTCTAGGAGCAGGTGTCATGGAATAATAACATTAAGAGTCATAGACGGGGTATCTAACTTTTTTTCCTACAGAAACACCTGTGGTAGTTCAAATGTTACATTTTTTCCATGTGTTGAGTTTGCAAATGCAGAAAAAAGAGCTGTATTTTTAGACCAAAATTAGACTATGTGGTAATACATAGTAAAGTACTTTCTCCTACGGAAGTTGTGGCAAATTTTAAGTTAAACAATGATAATTAAATTTCCATAGAAGAAAGTGCAATGGGATAAATCTGTCCTAGCAACCTGCATTGTAACTCTACTTAGGGGCAGGGGGGGAAACCAACAAGGAAACAAGAAAGTGGCCTAGAGTACAGCATGAACAGAACTGTCCTTAGGACATACAATAACAGGCTGAAGCTGTCATAAACATTCTTTATTTCCCTAAGGTCTGGACATATGTCTTTGCAAGTCTCATTGGAATCAGGATTTATTGATCTGGAATCTCTTAGAAACATCTGAGTTTCAGTGTACTATTTTCTTATAAAAGTTTGTTTCTTTTTGAAAATGAAATGCCTATCAAGCTTATAAAATGGACAATGTTACTGATTTTTCACCAGGAAGATTATATTTAAACTTACTGAGAAAATAAAATATTTTCAAGATGCCTGGCAAGGCATTCTGCCTTTTTTTTTTTAGAAGTCATTCCTCTTGACTAGTCCTGATGCAGTCAGGTTTTATTCCTTTAATCAGGAAGGGAAAACTGGAACCTGTGCTTGATTGTGTATTGAGAACTAGGCAATCTCCAAAAGAACAGGCTTGGTTGGGATTTTTTTGAAGGGGGGGTTGTTTGTTTTTTAATTCCCTGAAGGGGAGAGAATAAGAAGAAATTTTGGTCTCTTAAAAACAAACAGAAAAAGGAAGGCAAGAAACTGATTAGTCCCTATGATTTCAATAATGTTTGACTCGCTGCATTGTGACAACAGTGTTTGATATTTCTGTTTGCTTTCCCCCCTTTGAATGCAAGGCTAGGATCTGTTGTTTCTGATTAAATGTCTGCTGGGCCGTGTGGAGTTAGAAAATTGCACTCCCTGCACCTCCATTCCTCGCGCTCCCTCTTGCCCAATGTGGAAGTTGTGGCTCTATGGGGATTTACTGTTTCCTCTTAGGATCACCTGTGCTGTGGCTTAAATAAAAGTTTGTTTCTTCAGCTGTCTGACTTCGGAGTTTATCTGACTCAGGCTGACCCCTCAGTTTTATAATGAGCTAGTTTATTTGCTTGTGCAAATTGGGTTTTCTTAGACAGAAATATAACAGACTGTAAAGAGGCCAATCTTTTGATCATTTCACCTCCGGAAGGGGGAAGGCTACAATGCCTTTCTGCACTCACTGGGCACTCCCTGGGTTGTTAATAACATGAAGTTACTGTTCCTGAACACTCTGTGGTTGGATTCTTTTTTTTTTTTTTTTTCAAACTGTGTTATAAAAGACTGGTGTGTAGAAAAATGTTGTTTCTTCTGTCTATGCTAGAAATATTGATAGGGTTTAGAATCTAATTACTTCTCTATTTGCAGGAAATACAGAACCTTTGCTTAGCAACCGGTCTGCCTGTTTCCAATTCTTCTTTAAATATATCTTTGTGCTGCACCTATTGCCGTGCACACAGGGAAGCATGAGGCAGAATGCTGGAAGAAAAGGAGGAGCGAACACTTTGTGAAAATGGTGCCAGTTTTTCCTCGATGGGCCTCGAGCCTCTAATGCAGCCCAACAAAGCTGAGGGTGATGTGTCAAAATATCTTTTAATAAACAACGTAGGCAGTAGGAAATAATACTGGTCAGGGCTTGTTTTTCTGGCTCAGGGCCTCATTCCAACCTGTTGCAACCAGCTATTGAACGTCTATGGGGACACCCCCACACAAGAGGCCCCGTGGAGGAAAGGAACTTTTACATTTCTGTTTGACTGGGATCCTTGCCAGTGGCTAAGTTCAAAGTGCAGTTTCCAGTAATTTGCTGTTACTACTCCGCATGTTTGATAGGCCAGGACAGAAGCATGCAACCCGAAGTAATATTTCCTGATTTCTGACATTTCTCAAGATATGAATGGAGGTTGCCGAGGCACTAAAACTCAGAAGGGTTTTCCTGACTCCAACACCTTTGATGCTTTCCTTTTCTCCTCTTGCACAGCCCCTTTCCCTCCCCCCCATCTCCTCCCTTAGCTCACATTCCCTGCTGTTGTCAGTTCCGTATTTGGATGACATTCATATTGATTGTTTCCCTATGCAAACAGTGTGTGGCTGGTCTGATGCAACCAGAAGAAACCTATTGATTCACTGAGTGTGAGGGTTATTTAGATGGATATTCTTCTGAAGTAGTGATAACGTTTTCATCTCCCCTCAGAATTGTGGTTAACCTTTGCATTTTGGGAGAAGGGCATGGAAATGAATTTCCTTTGCCCTGTTAACAGTGGTGAGAGGGAGGTAAGCACAGGGGAGAAGCCAGTGGAATAACTACTGTTCTCTCCAACAGAGGCAGTTGTAGGCCATGTGTATGCCATTGTGGTTATGGGAGAAGCATCCTCTGTAATTAAGATTATATAAGCATTCCTATTGTAATCCTGTGTTTCCAGCTCTCCAAAATTTGCCTCTTTTGGGCTGATGTTTTCCTCGCTTGTTCTTTGCCATGTCACAACGTAATTATTTATTTTCCAAGCAGGGATGCAAATGTTGGAGAGAGCTGCGGAAATGGACCTCACTTGCCCATTTGAAAACAGCTCTTGACTTTTTTGAAAATTAGATCCAGAGTCCAAATGAGCTTTAGGTAGAAAGGATGTGACTGTTGATGAGCTTTTGGGGAACGCTATTGTAATTACTGAGTAATCCACATTTGTGCAAAAGGTAATGCAAATGGGCTGTGTAAGGGCAGAGATGAGGTTGGGAGGGCAGGCTTCAATGCTTAAAATCCTAATTCTCTTTTTTTTTAAACGGTTTAGATGTGCAGACTTCCTAGGTCTGCAGGGGCATGGGGGTCCTACTACAAAAAAGCAAAAGCAGAGCAGTAAGCTTTAAAGGTGCAGAGTTCAGTTCTAATTGCACCCCCGCAACAAAGTCAGTGCTCACAGGAACAAAAGCTGAATGTTGAAAGAGTGTGTGCTGGCTTTGCACTGAAGCTTCACTTTTCAGCTGAAACTGTCATCTCAATTCTGTTTTGAAAACCAAATAAAATTCCTTTGACTAATATGTAGCTTGAGTTTTCAAATAAATAAGAAAACAAATACCTTTTCTTCCAGCGAGCACTGACAGGTGTTCACACAATCCAAGCACTCAGGCAGTTTTAATCATTAAACTAAACAGTTCCTTGAAAGCAGAGGAATTTCAAGTGAATTCTGATCTTTATACTTGTGCTGATCACATCTACTCCAGTGTGTCCATGCAGTGACATCCATGGGACAGCCTAAGCAGCAAGTAGAAGGAAACAGTGGGAACATATTTTTGAGCTGAACATTTCAAGCACTGTAATTGGAACTGCATTATTCGTGATTAATGCCTTTTTTTTTCCGATGTTTGGTCCAAAATCCTCTGGGGGAGCAACGGGAGAAAGCACAGAGTAGCAAATAATCACAAGATGCTCTGTGGTGGGAGCTGATTTGCCCACGAGCGTCGCTGGTACCAGGGTGTGTGTCATGTGGCCGACAGCTGTGCTCCCTCGCCGGATGCTCAGCCCCCCTCCATAACCAGCTGCAGGGCCCTGGCCTCCCTCTCTGTGGATTTTTAGCCAGAAAGATGTGGAAGGGAGAAGGCTGCAACCTAGTCTCTGTGGGGTTTTTTATTATTTATTTTTAAATTAATTTTTTACAAGAATAGCTCACCGACGTCTGGCTGCGTGAGTTTGTTAAGCCTACAGTCTCCTGTGGGTGACAAAGCCTCTGGCTGTGTTACAGGCACTCTGAACTGATTGAAGAATGTCAGGTTGCATCATGAGACCAAACAGCAGGTAAACAAATGGAACATGCTGTGTTCAAATGAAATAACTCCTCGTAAACCTGGAGGATTGCAGTGAACTTTGTTGCCAAGTGGTTTCTTGGCCAAGAGAAGCACCAGAGATGTTACACGGGATAACTGTGAAGGGTTACTACACTGAAACTGCAGTCTAACTGTTGAGGAAGATGCAGGGCTCACTAGATCCCACAGGAGGTTTTCTGTGTAGTCCCTTGTGTCTTCATTGTTAATATGTGAAACCAGAATAATATTCAAGAGGCTGTGTTTGGTTTCCATAATATTTGCTCGAATGTGAATTGTACTGAGGGAGTTGGGTTTGTCCTTTGAGATTGTCTGTGCAAAACAAGAAGTTGTGAAGGAAGGAACGTGTCCTGTTGTTCACTGTAACAACAAACATGGAAAATGATTCAGTGATCTGTGAAGCTCAGTGAAATTTATCAGAACACAGCAACTGTCACACTAGATTAGATCAAAGATGATTGTGACCAAGTATCCTGTCTCCAGCAGAGGCCGGTGAGAGTGGGATAGGGAAAGGGCTTTAGAATTTAGATATATATTTCAAATTATCTTTCCCTGCTCTATCTTTTCAGCTTTTAAAAAAGAGTTGTGTAGCAGCTTCTTGGGCTGACATTCTTGATAGCTTCTCCTGGATATTTTCATTATTCATTCCTCTGATCTCCATTTGAACCTGTGTGCTGCTTTGCCTCGACCAGCCCCTGTGGGCACTGATTTCTGTAATTGTTTTAAGAAAAAGCATTTCCTTTTGTTTCTAAATTGCTGCCAGTTTAAAACAGGCTTCCCGACTTCCTTTATTACATACAGTAAATAATTCCCTTTTTTACCACATCATTCCATTCATTAGTTTTCAGATGTTGATTCTATCCTCTCTTAGCCAGCTGGCATGTCCTAATTTATTTAGTTTCTTCTTGTCTGGAATTTGTCCTTTCCTTGTTACTTTCCATGATGCCTTTTCCCCTAGTCTTTCCTGGTCCTTCCATGAGCTCTGAGAGATGGTATGGAGGTGAATGCAGCACTGTAATCAAAGGGCCCTAATGAGTAACCCCGTGAGGGTGCTTGGATGAGCAAAATGCCTGTGGACTTGAGCCAAAGGTTGCACTGATTAGCCTGGGAAGACCGGTGCTGTCAGGCTTTGTCTGTGTGGTGTGGAAACAAGATAAAGCTGTACAAGTGCTCCTTGTCACCTGCCTTAAGTTCATCATCTCCCTTCTGAAGTTACAGCTGTGATGCCAAAGCTTTGGGTGAAGCATGCTTCAGGTTCCAGGACCTGAAGCAGCGGGTCCCCAAAGAAAAAGATTATAGCATCCATGGTGGGGTGATGAAAGTTTGACATGCTGGGGAATGAGGGGAGAAGTTCCTAATGCGTTCAACAAAAAATTATTGCATCCCCCACCCCCAAACCCTGCAGTCCATAAATGGGTAGCTTTTTGGGGTTTCTCATGATCCCTTTGGGTTATTTGCATACATGGATTTTTGCCCTTAAAAAGTGATTTTGTCATGGAAAGTGGGGATGTGTTTGAGACTCCTCTCAGATCACGGGGCACTGAAAGCCCTGACAATTCAGTAACAGCCCTTTGCACAAGCCTTACAGTGCAGCAAAATATTCAAATGGTTCCTTTTGTGGTGAGGTTACAAGTCAATAACTTGAGCTCGGATTGTGTCCATATCCGGTGAGGAGTGAGGGTTACATCCCCCCCTTCTCCTCGCAGTCCTGCCTAACAAATCCAGACCCATTCCCTGCAGGGAGCCGAGCAGGCGAAAGGAAGGGAGTGTCATTCCCTTGGGAGCTGTTACTGCATCCGCTCCCCCCAGGAAAGAGGAGGGAGAAATTCCGACAATTCCTTGCCAAGCTATTCCAAGGGTAGAGCATTTACACCCCACCAGCTAATCAGGGCTGTTCCTTAAGGCTTTATTTTAGCATCTGGACTTCAGTAAGTTTTTTTAAGCCTAGTTTTGTGCTGAGGATTACTGTGAATTTAGATCCAAACCATTGCTTGAGTTGCACATCCAAAATAAGCATTGTTAACAAAAGCCAAGTGCCTTATGCATTTTATTCAGTACTAGGAGCAGCTTGACTGCTAATATTTCATGTGCTGGAAGAAGTGGAGCTGTAGTGTTTCGAGCTAATTCTGGGGTTTTGAAGCACATCCTGCATGGCAAACTGTAATGCCCATGGTTGTGCCAGTGGTGATCTGTTTGAGGCCAGTGAGACGTGGGTGCAGAGAGATACAGGACAGAATCCTTATAAAAAGGCAAATGTGCTCTTTGCCATGTTTGTTTAACATTGCACTATTAGTTTTTTGAAGTGCCTTTGTGTATTATGTCTGCCCATGTTACCTTTTAAAATTTTTTCCAGGTCTGCTACCGTTCAAATAAATCATATGGCTGAGCAAGAATTTGTCCTGCCTCCTCCTAAGGCATGTAGGCTTAATCCTTTTGCTGCCTAAATCACAGTCATGGTGTTAGAAAGGTTTAAACAAAACTCTGCTGTATTATATCCCAGCAGTTACTTGGGAGATACATATGGAGAAGGAGGGAGTAAGGTGAGAAAGGGAAAGAGGAGAACATTTACCTTTCTTCTCTTGCTGTGCAAGTCCAGCCTGAGTGTCTGCACAGGGGAGCTTTGAGTTTTTCCCTTTGAAGGAATCCACGAGCACAAGTGGGTAGAAGCTAGCAGGACTGAACCAGAAGGTGAATTGCTTTGTGTGCCACAGTCATGTGTCTCTCCAGCTCCAGCCGAGCGTTCTGGCTTTCCACAGCAGATAGCTAGACAAACAGATGAAAAGCTCAGCTTTCCTTGCATTGTTTTCACCTTTTATGCCTAGATTTCACAAGGAATGCCATTTTTTTTGTGTGTTGAACCAAAGGATTCCTAAGGGAAGGAGCAGATTGTTTGTTCTGCAGCGTGCATGTTGGTGAAAAATGCAGAGCGCTGGGTGTAGCCAGACTCAGAGCTGTACAGTTCACAGGTGTAGTGAGAACTTCCACTTCATGGGTGCCTTTTTGGCAAATACAGGGCTTCAGAAAGAAGTGAAAAAACTCTCCCAGTATGTTAGAAGACAAGGCCCAGATAAGTAGTGTTATTAGCCAGTTGGGAGGGCAATTAATGACCAGGTGGAGAGCATCCGATCCAGGTGCTGGATCTGAGTATTGGAACAGCACTGACCTTGGGCATGCTGATTTTTACAGTAGAGTAATTAATAGGAACGGGATATGCAGATAAATGGAACTGACTTAGTGATATCTGGCTGTAATCCCTTTGTCACAACCCCCTTTACTGTCTAACACACAAAGGTGTGGACATCAAAGTATAAGTGCAAAAGGATTCCGAATTGCTTCTCTCATTTGTTCACCCTTCTAGGGAGAAAATGGTGTTGATGAATGTATAGGTCTGTAGAGCAGTAAGACCATAATTAGATTATGTGTATAATGTGATATATTGTTGTTGCTTCAAAGGTAGAAAAATGTTATTCTCTAAGCTTTTAATTGTAAATTAGGATTCCAGGTAAGTTCTATAGGGACTTGATCAGAATTGCTGTCTCCCCCCCTCAGCACCCTGGGATAATGATTAGTTGACTGTCCCAAGCTGTTGCTAATAATGAAATGAATCCATTAGCAGTATGGTTCTGCTAAAATTATTTGCAATAAAAGGATTATTTAGAGTTGCATTTGCATGGTAATGGACAGGCTTTGGCTGTTAAGGGATGATGAACAGATCAGATTGCAGGGTTGCTTACAGGATCAGAAACATGGGGTGGTGTTGGCTTATAGCTTGTTCTTTTGGAGATTGTTCTACTGTTCATAGTGAAGCATTAAGGGAGCTAAAGAGATAATATAGTGGTCTGATGTCTAGGACACTGAGCTGTCTGGAGTAGGACACCAGCTCCTTGCTCCAGTGAACATTTGGAATATTAATTTCTCACCTCATCTTTCTTCTCTTGTCTTGCTGTATGCACTTTTCTTCCCCTATCACTGGTCTTCTGGGATATGGAAACTGTAGGAAAACAGCTGTTGGCTATGCTGTGGATGCCTGCCTTCCCTACCTGCTGCCAAGAAATCTTTTTGAAAGATTTCTTGGGCTAGGTCTTAGCCTGTGATCACAGCCAGTGTGTTTTTTTGGAACAAGGCTTGCAAGTGCAGTAGGCAGAAGAAAAGGTAGACTGAAAATCCCATTTAAAAAAAAAAAAAAAAGGAGCTGAGAAAAGCAGTGTCCTAGGAGTCAAATTCTGAATTTATCTGCTGATGAAAACCTAGAGCCCTGCAGGATTAGGATTAGCTAGGTCAGGGTGCGAAAGCAGATGGTGCTACCAGAGAGAGATGCCCAAATGCATCATTTGGATTTAACTTTGTAGGTTAACTCTAAAAAGATGTAATGTGCTAACCACACAGCTAAGCTCAGAGCATCCCTTTCCTATTTCCCTTGGCAGCCAGTTTGTTTAACTGTAGGTCATGCCAGGAATGAAAAAGCTGCAACAAATCAAAGCTGCTCTGCATTTCCCAGTCTGACTCTCTCACCTGCTGCATTGTGGAGCAGCATCACTGTGGGAAGCTCACACTCTGCCACATGCTGTGGGATGTGATACAGCACAGCCTGACCTACCCAGGCTGTGTCAGCCACAGGAAGTCTGAAAATATGATTTCCTGAAAAACAAGTGAAAGGAGGGGAAGTACGCAGTTTGTGTTTTGAGGATGGCATTATTGGAAACTCCATGAGCACTTCTGTCAAAATACCTACGAAGTAGCTATTTAGTCATATGAATAGTTGCCATTTATTTACAAGGCATCTGTGTGTGAATTAGGAAAAATCCTTTAACATGTATCAGACCTCACAGGGATGAGTAATTCTGTGGAAACAGTGTGCGTGTCAGACGTGACTGATCGCTTGTTACCCTGTATTCTGTCCTTTGTTTTTGAGTAAGACTCAAATGTATGTGCTAGCAGTGATTCAGTATGAACTAGGGGGTGTCTGGTAGAATCTTCTTGTCTCTTGCATTTCAACAGAGGATGCAAGATTTCCTTACTGAGAATTTTCTTGACAGAATCAAACCGTGAGGCAGTTTCCCAGTTGGTGTCAGGTGGGAAGTTCTGGTTTGCATCAGGTTAGGACCTGATCTCTCTACTTACAGGACAGCTGTCCTAAAAACGCATTTCCCAAAATGCAAAAGCAGCTGTTGGTGAAAGCACCCTGTGCCGTGCAGGGGTGGTTGTGATTGTTACCTTTCCTCGATCGTTTAACTCTATGTGTAGAACAGAAAGCTCTTGGTTTCAGCACCTGCGCTCTAAGGTAGGAGTGGGATCTAGGAACTGGAGTCAAACTAGGGGCCTCTCTCTTTAGACTCCATGTGTTAACTTTAATTACTTTTCTATATGGTTTCCTTGAAATGTTTCATGGTTTTCCCAGTGCTTTAATACTGAATCTCTTATTTCCTGGACAAGTCCCTGAGCAACCTGATCTAACTGGACCTACTCAGAGCTGGGAGGTGGATTAGATGACCTCCCGGGAGTCCTTTCCAAGGTAAACTATTCTGTGAAAAGTAAAAGATGCTTTTGGGCAAGCTGTGGAGCTGGGGAAGCCACAAGCACTCCATTTTACCCAAAGATATGAAGCACTGTTATTTTCCTGTATTTGTTGTTGCCATCTTCTTGCAGTAAATTCAATTACCATCGAGCAGGACTTTTTCACAAGGGGCTGGCTAGCAAATTATCTGTAGAGGGCTGGAGACAGAATTTTTAGCTGGCAATTTGTGTTACATTGACCTTTCCTTACACCAGTTCCAATTGAATGGATGTAACTTCTGTATCTGAGTGCATTTAGTTAAAGTGCAGGCAGAAATCAAATGTTTGTCATGGAAAATGATACCCATCTGTAGAGAGCTTTAGCCTGAACTGGTGCAACTTTACTGAGCAAAGAAACATCTGGAGATGTCACCAATAAGAAATCAGAGTGTAGATTTATTTTTTAAGCAGACAGAAGGGGCAGGGAAGATTGACACATCTTGCTCCCGTGGAAGATAGTGAGAGAGCGAAGGACCACAGCAGACTTTGCTGCCCCTGTGTTTCTGCAGGGATTTCAATCCAGGCCACCAGTACTCCTGCATGATTGGAGAGAAAGAAGGCAGAGAGTGCAGTCCTGTCTGCAGTGAGCTAATTTGTTTTTTTCCTCCTCTGGCCATATAGCTGCAGCCTACAAGGCAGCTTTGGGGCAGCTTTGTACCCAAAGCTTTACACTGTATTTTTTACACTACTGGGAATTGGTCAGCCAACTGTAGAACATGTTTTTTTCTGAGCCTCTATTAAATCTCTCTGCTTGGAGCTTCCTACTAACACAGGTGGCTCATGTTGGGAATGTCATTGTGGTCCTTCAGCGTTGTGCATGGATTGTGGACAGGGATGATTTCAATGCTTTGTGAAATCAGTGTTGCTGACACCTGAAATAGTACAAATTTATAAAAATGTGTGCAGGCTAAATTTATTAATTCAGCACTCAAGGGTTGCTGACATAAGATAAACTCTCTTGTGTGCTCCTGAGTTATTCTGTGTGATTGTGTTAAAAGTGTGTCTGTGCCTAAAGAATACAGATGGTAACAGAAGGATAGATATGCAAGGAGAGCTGTTTCATTCCTGAACTGTCAGACTTCTGAAGTAAATGGGTGGCATCTCTTTGTTTCAGAGTTCACTTGTAGCATACATATCACAAGCAGTACTTTGCTGTTTGCCAAAATGTCCAAGTCCTGTATCATGCTTTGGACAAAGGCCCTGTGGAAGCACAGCATTTAAACTTTTTACCTGCAGAAAAGCTTCCTGTTCAGGCTTTGTCAACAGATGCATGAAGTGCAAGAATTACTGTTGACAGTGAACACTTTATTAGGGGGTGAAAGATCCTCTTAAGAATGTAAGGTCAGCAGTCTGTGAGTGAAGAATTTCTTATGCACATCAACACACAAATGCTTGATGCCTAATCCTTTAATATGATTTTTATGGATTGATTTCAACAGGAATTCAAGGACAAATCTTCAGTAGCTGAACAATCTTCTAGCAACAAGCTGCCTTTGTTGGAAGTCATGCTCAAAAATTATCCCACTCTAGTTGCTTTTCAATGTTGTGATTGCCAGGGCCTGATCCTGTAGCTCATCTTCCGGTTTTGAGTGACTCCTTACTGAAGCAAAATCCTATTGACCTTTTTGAGTATTTTGCTAAACCAAGTATTCCTGTTTGTAGGGGGATGTCTTAGGGCAGGCTGTAACAATGTGTGGATGACTGTCTTATGGGTTAGTCTGAGCTGACAATGGGTTTTGTCAGTCATGGAAAGCTACTACTGATTCAGAAGATAATTTCCACTTTATGTGTGCTTGTAGCCTGACTAGGTGACTTCCCTTTCATGGCAAATTGCAATGGGCTTGAGAATAAACTCTCAGCCCTTCAGTAATTTCTCTGTGAGAGTCTGTCCTCAATGTCTCTGGAGTCCTGCCTTGTTATCCTGAGACTTGCTTAGCCCTTTCCTTCCAAAAATAACGTAGTAGCTGTAAGTCTGTTCTCTAAACTGTCACTACTTTTCTGTTCTGTTTTAAAATATCTTTCTGCTGTATCTCATTTTTATGTGGAACACAGCCCTTCTCTAAACTGTCACGCAGCGTGTAGTGAGCTCAGGAAGGAAAGGCATCTGAAAGCTACTAAAAACATCATGTTTCAAACCCAGCAGTTGTCAGAAATAAAGATACCTTTTGGTTTAAGTGATGGCTAAACTTTTTCCAGCTGTTGCTCTTGTCAAAGAATTTAAATCTGGAAGGAAGTGAAGGCTTTTCACTGTACTCCTCCTCCACCTGAGCTACTGCTTTAGTTCACTGCACTCCAGATATTCACTAATCTCTCTGAGCAGAGGAGCTGGACATGGGTTTGTTTAGTTTAATGTGCAGGTTCTGCCTGATCCACCCTGTTTCCTGTGATCTGTGTATTCAAGGACAGTGAACCCCTTAGACTATGCCTGATTACTTGACCCAGGAGGTCTTCCCAATTCCTGGACTAGGTGCATGTGCCAGACATACCCTGAATCTATATTAGGGTGAGATTCTGGGCTCAAATTAGCTTCCACTTTACCCTTGTTTCTCCTTAGAGGCAATCCAGGTGAATAAACTGGATGTGAACCTTAGCACACTCTGATAGGTCCCAGATCTGGATGGTTTGAGGGCAGAGAGGGAATGTCAAGATTGGAAAACACGCCAGGCTATCTCCAGCAGGGATCTGGGCAAGACCTTAGAAGACCTGTTGCCTACAAAGTTTCTGAAGAGATTTCATCTGTTTAATTTCTCATGTTTCTTGAGTTTGTTTCATTACAAACCTTCTGGTCATTCAACATAATATTGCAGAGATTATGCCCCGGATTCTTTATGGTGTCTCTGGAAAATGTGGGCAATTCTTGTGAGAGGAGAGATTCTTAAATCTATTTCAGTAGCTCAAAATCAGGCAGGCTTTCTTTACTGGGGCATGTTTACCACTGTAAATCCTGAACATTACCTATCTTCTGCTAGTGCCTGGGGCTTTGCTGTCATTGCTGATACTGAAATGCTGATACATTCCTGGCACTGAAGACTTGTACCCAAGATTAAAATAAGGGCGTTCAGTTTGCTGATTGTTTCTCCAGAAAATGTTTCTTATGCTGAATTAATATTTTGCTGTCTGTTTGAAAATCTGAGCTTCATGCAAAAATTACTCCAGGTTTCTTATTTCCTTCCATAGGTGACGGAATTTAATGATATGGGGGAAAAAAAAGAAAATAAGCTTGTTTTTTTAAACTTGGACTTTTTAAAATGTGTAGATAATCAGAAATGATAAATTAAGAAGCACAAATAAGTATGTGCAGTGGCTATGAACTAAATGGCTTAAAAGGTCCATTTACTGTGAGGGTGGTGAGGCACTGGCACAGGTTGCCCAGAGAAGCTGTAGATGCCTCATCCCTGGCAGTGTCCAAGGCCAGGCTGAATGGGGTTTGGAGCAACCTGGGGTAGTGAAGGTGTCCTTGCCCATGGCAGAGGGTTGGAACTAAATGATCTTTAAGGCCACTTCCAACCCAAACTATTCTATGATTTTATACTCTGCTTCCCTTACACTTATTTGTGACCTAGCAGGCCTGTGCTAAAAGTATTTTTATTCTCTAATCTGAGGGTAGAAAATAACACCAGTAAAGGTTTCAGGTCACCTCTTTTAGTGCAGCTGCCTCAATGCAAGGCACTGAGTGGCTTTCCTGCAAGGAAAGGGTTATCCCTCCTCTCGAATGTGAGAGCACACCCTGCTCTAGCCTGCAGGCACACAGATAATAATAACATGGAAGGATGGCAGCCTGTGCTCTGGAACGGTTTATGAGGAGGAAGTCCACAATTACATATTTCTGGGCAAACATTAACCAAGGCTGAAGCCTAGCTTCGAAGAAAAACAACAGGCTGGAAGCTCCAGTGATATAGCTGTTATGTGGACTGGAAACAGCAGTTGTGCATTCATGGAGCATGAGAAGCTGAGCAAGAATAGCAGGACAGCAAAGCAAAAGGCTTGGTAATATTAGCACATCCTGGTGTGCGCCTGCAGAAAGTGTCTCTGTCCCAGCCCAGCCCTCCAGTGATATTGGAAAGAGCAAGGAGATTTTTTTTTTTTTTTAAGTACTCTCCAGCTCTGTGAAAACAGACCTAAGCCAAAGTAATGGGACTATTGTTTGCTGTGCTCACGGCCTAATCCATTTATATCGGTGGTTTCAGAGCTTGCCACCACACACTGAAGTTTCCCCTTTAAAAAACAAGTTACTTTGGGCATCTCTCAATCACTGCGGTTACCACGCGAGAAACAATTGCCATTCTGTGCTGTGGTTTTGTAAAGCAGCAGTCTTATTTAGAGCTTTGTGTGCTAAACTCGGATATGCCCGTTCTATTATGGACTCCCTGCACCTAAAAATGGAATTGTTACACTAAAATTAAGGAGACAGCCAAATGATACATACTTCCTCTGCTTTGTTTTTTCTGACAGACCACAATTGCTGCATAGAAGCTGTCCACTCGTTACTGCAAGCTCTGGGGAAAAGCAGTGACAGAATTTAGACCTGTATGGGAGAGGAGCGTTAGTCTAAAGAGACACTTGCTGTGGCAAGCATGATATGTAAATTCCAAAGTTAAGCACTTTGGAAAAAGTCCAAAAGATGAAGATACATACATTACTGCTGCTGGGGGGAAAGGAAGGGAATCTTAAATGTCTCCATAGAGAATATTTACTTGGCTTTTCTTCCTTTTCTTTTTTTAAAGGGCAAGCCAGCTGTGGCTGAGAAGACTTACACTTGGATTGGGCTATTGGCTTCAGGTTTAATTCTAAAAATTAGTTTATTCTGTTGTTAGCTGGGCTAAAATAAGAAAATAGGTTTACTGTCTTAACATCCTTCACTGTTAGCACTAACTCCTGTTAGTGACCTGAATCCACTAACATCCAAAGCCCTTAAGAAAGCTAAAATGAAATTACTGCTTCAGCTGGCTTCATTGGGGACAGTTGTTCCTGTCCCAATGCTGTCCTAACAATTGGCAGTGATTAACAGCCCTGCTGCAACCAACACTCCACGGCAAGACTGGAATGGAAAATGCAGCCTTGGGGACTCTGTGAGGTCGCTCACAACAACAAATCATCTTCTAAAAGCAGCTGATGCTGCTTTGCCTTGTTCTGATAATAGAAAACTGTGTTCCTTGTTTTTGTCTTTGCCCTTCCCTCCTGTGCCTGATACTGCACACTTCTTAATGCCAAAGCAGCTTTTTAAAGCCCCCCCTCCACCCTCAAATGTTTTAGCAGGTTAATCTTCTGGAATATTTTAGCAAAACACAAACTATGGTATTCAGCCGCAGAGTGATTTCTGCCATGTTTATGCTTGCATTTTGAAAACCCACAATATTTCTAGATAAGTACCAGTAGATTATTTTAGGTACACCAGAAGAGACCTGTTTCTGGCATTTTTAAAGGTCCCAGTTCAGAAGGATAGGAAGAACTGGCCTGTTCTGATGAGTATGGCTGGATTGTATTGTAATTATGGAATAAAGATTTCTGACTCCTAAATAGGTATCTTTCAGAATATTTTAATCTAACTCAAATAAAACCATGTTTTTGTTTAAATAAGGAGAATGATTAATGGAGTCATGGGAGGGGACATAGTTTCACTTCTTGTATAAGGAGTGCAAGTATAAACTTGATAAAAACCTGCTTTTTAATGTTTGTTTTGAGGATGGACAAATCACAGCTTAAAGACCTGCACAGTCCTTGGCTTGTCCTTTCATAGTTTATTGCAAACTATGGTTTTGGGGGCTGAACATGGGTTTAGGTTAATCTTTTAGTGATGCATCTATATAAGCTTTTATATGTTGATGACATTATCTTCTGAATGGTAGCAAACTTGGTTCCTGCTTGTCTTCTAGTAGTACGTCCTCCTCCTTTTGGGGAACTTAGCACATATCAGTGAACCAGCAAAGGATGAGAATCTAAGCAGAATATTCAAGTCAGATTTTTTTTGCCTCTTTAAGAAGTTACTCATTGCATTGTCATTCATAATCGTCTTCCCGTGTGACAGGATGGGCTCGTCAGATCCCAGGGAGATAAAGCAGAATTTGTCAGCTCCTAGGGGGCCAAAGTAAGCATCCTTCTGACTAAGAGTCTTTGAGCACTGTGTCAGGAGTTATGGGAACTTGGAGTTACGTGCTGCTGTTGAGTGGCACGGCAAAATACGGTTGTGTAAGTGTGGTTAGTGGTTAATGATTTCTTTTTTTGTCTTTCCTTCTCTGCCTTCTGTGCTCCTTGCTCTGTTCACGAGAGCAGGAAGGAGGATTTGGATGGAGCAATGCAGCCTGTTCATCTTTTCCTAACTGAGTCAATGTTGTTGCTATTTCTAGAAGTCGTCTTTGGTCTCCTCTAAAAGACCATCAAGAGATGAGAGACATCTTCAGCTTGGAAGTGTGGAAGGTGGGAGTTCTCCAGCACACCAGGAGCTCTGCCTGCTGGCTCTTCTGGTTGCAAGCATAGGATATATTTCACATTCTCCCAGAGAGTCTCGTTTTGCCTCCCTAATGCACTGCTTTAGAGCACGAGCCTCTGCAGCACTGGGTGTGAGAGAGTCTTGTGTAGGTAGGGCCGTGTTGACAAGTGCCTTGTACCATCTGCTTCCTTCCTCCACAAATCCATCAGCATCCCTGCAGCAGCTTGTACTTGGTAAGAGCACTGCAAGGAGATGTGATTTGGATTTAATCATTAGCAAATGTCCCTTGACTGTTTCTCAGCTGCCCCATCTGAGTTCAATTCCAGGAGAAGGAAACTGATGTATTCCTGCCTTCAGGTGTAATTACTTCAAGACAGATTGACCGTTTAAGCACACACGACACTGCTTAGCTTTAATTAGAGTAAATTGGCAGAATTTATATGACCGGTAGTTTTGGGGACTGTCAGATGCATGAAAGTATATTTTGCATATCATTTCCTGCTGAGGCTGAGACCAAGGTACTAGCTGAAAGGCTTGTAATTAGGATGAAAACACTTTGTAAATTTAACCCTATTTCCATTAGGAGCAGAGTGGAACTGGCAGGGGAAGGGGGTGGTGCTCCAAGGAGACAAAAACATTTGAAACAGAATGAGAAGCAAGAAGTTGCTGGAGACTGTGCCATAACACAGAGAAGTGTTATTGCCGAACTGGAATCTTTGTAGACAGGCACAGGTGATTTGTAAGTGTGTAAGTAAGATTTATAAACCCAAAGATAATTTTTCTTGGAAGGTTGTTCTGGTATATCTTATGACCCTAGTGCTGATATAACTGAGATTAAAAAGAAGAAGAGGTTTGGCTGGATGTTCTGTCACACAGTTCTTAGTGCAGCAGTTTAGAGTGCCCTGGAAAAATGTTAGTCTTTGCTGGATGTGCTCCTGACTTGACCCTCAGCTGCAACAGCAGTGCAAGCAATGAGGTTTTCATACATAAAGAGACCCCAAATCACTGACTGAGCAGTAAGGGAAGCACTGTTGAGCCCCTTCTGCACTGAGCAACCTCAAGGGAAGGGCCTCTCATTGCTGTGCTCTAGATCTCCTTCCTGGTTAGAGAAGCTGTTTCCCAAACCAGGAGCAGGGAGCTGCCTTGTGCCAAGCATCTGCTGATGGATGTTGCCAGTGTAGTTTGGATGCAGTTTACAGTCTGTCTCTGCCTGGCAGCTGGGGAATCTCCATTTTAAAAACTGGGGAAAATGAAGGGTCCTCAGTTTTCCCAAAGAAGGAATAGCTGACCACAGATTCAGTTTTGGGCACAGGTTTTGCTATCTCATCTCTTCTTAAGATGGGAACTCTTACTGATGGTATTCCCTAAGAAGCTTCTGGAATAAAAAGAGCTGCAAACAGCAGATTGGGGAGGGGGGGTGTGTGTGTTTGTTGGTTTGTTTTTTCCCCTGGAATAGCTCAAAGTGTATTAGTTTCTGTTTTATTGCTTGGCACATGAGAGGTGGCTGTATCACCTTGCTGATTTGAAGTTTCGTGAAGAGGCTTAGGGGAAGTGATGTAAAACATCTTCCCTTATGAGGTCAGGGTGGAATAGGAATCTGTTTGCCTGGGGATGCTGCAAATGTGGTGGGTCCAACATACTTAACTGTTCTACTTTTTATTATCTGCATAATTTGTCCTGATCTTGAGACCTGTGAAGAAAGTGGAGGAGCTGTGGTCTTTAACACTTGGGTACCAATATTCAAGTTGCTGAACAGTTCAGGGTTCTGAGAGGAGTTTTATTTCCATGTCTGCTTTACCTGCTTAGACACATCTGCTTTAATTTGGTGCAAGTTTGCCACTGTCCAAACATGATATATCTGGGTCCAGTAGTCCCTTGAAACTGTGTTTCCTTTAGTCAAAGTGATGGAGTCTGTAGATGGATGTTACTCATGAGAGAGGCTGGTCTGGCTGCTCCTTGTTTCTTGCTGCTTTCATGGGATTTTTGATTCTGTGATCGAGTTTAAGTACAGTCCACAAGACCTGCATCTGCTGATGAGTTAAGAGCTTGCTGTCAGCACCCATTCTCCCAGCACAGTATCAGTACTTCAGATTTCAGTCACCCTAATCTCTCTGCTTTCAGAAATGGAATCCTGCATCCCTGAAAATGAGACACAGCAGAAATTCTGTTGATCTTTCTTCCCAAGATCATGCATTAACAACATTCTGGCAGGACTAAGGTAAGAAAGTTTGAGGAAAAACTCTGAGTTCCTTGCTGTTCATTGTTCTTAATACAAACATTGCCATAGCAATTTCTGATAAGAAGCAGTTTTTCTGAAGTCCGTGTGTTCCAGGCTTAAGCAAAATGACAAAAATAAGGGCTCAAGATGAATAACAAGTATTTAGTGCGACAGAGGAATGGTGATGGATGTGGTGGTGCTGTGCATTTGTTTCTAAGCTTAGCATAGATATTTTTTCCTGACACTTTTATTTTTAGCAGGATGCTGGGGATGCAAAACAAATATGCAATGTTTAGGGCAGCAGTTTATGCTGTGACTAATCTATCTTCTGTGAAACTAATAATCCTCCCAAATTCTTCTACAGGGGAAGTCATAGATTTTTATTTTTCACTGCATGGCACATCACAAACCAGAAACGTGGTTAATGGCTGCTAATAACTCCCTGAATTCTCCTCTTCAGGGAGCCTTCCCTCGGGAGAGCCGTTATCGTTAATCTGGTTAAATCTGGATGTTTTCCCTTCTTTTCTTATATTGTTTGTTCTCCTTTGAGGTAGTTACAGTTCATTTATGTCTAGTGAAGGGACAAGTGGTGTTTGCCAGAGCCGGCTGCAGGGGCCGTGCATGGGCCTCGTTACAAAGGCAGACCACATCCTGGCCAGGACAAAGTGCTGTCTGATGCACAGCCGGCACACACCAGTGCCTGCCTGGAGCCCCGCCAGGGTGTGGGCAGCCTTTGTCACAAGGCACTGTGTTAGTCTGCGTGGAAGTCGAAGGAAGGGATAAACCAAAGAAATTAATCTTTCTTTCCATTCTCTGGCAGAGCTTCCACCCGTCAAAATATGCATGTGATTCACTACAGCATAAATTTTTTCCTGTGCTTTTTGTTTGCTGTCATCTAGGAGAGAACTGGTGTGTCATTCACTCAGCTGCTTCTCTGGGAGCAGAACACAGAGAAAACTAAAATACCCTATCTTGGGCATCTTCTTGCAATGAGATTCTTGCTTCGTGTCTGAGAGGTGTCTTTGCAACCAACTGATAAATACAACATGTTCATCATCTTCCATCTAACAAGTTTTAAACTCCCCCCATGCAGCTTGGGTTCTAGGGTTTAAACTTCCAGCTCTTGCTGAAATGGGTGGGTAAGAATCTTTGTGCTTGTCAGCTGTGTCTAACTGATATAACAGAAAACCTGAGCTTGTGGGGAAGAGGATGAAGATGCTGTTGTAGGACAAATACAAATCATTATTTTCTACCAGTTAGGGACAGTGAGATGAATCCACAAAGTGGGTTTAGTGACAGAGTTGGAGATATTACCCCATACTTCCTTGATTTTGGGTGTGTAAAAAAAATAATCAGAGAACCAACTGTCTTTCTTTTCATTTAAACAGCACAACAAAATATTAACTCTGTGGAATGCTATGCAACTTAGGGTGATTTTTAACAGGAGTGGGGCTGCATAGGTTTGGGGTTTTTGAGCCTTGCATCACATTTCTCAGTTGAGAGAATTATCATGTGGCTACAGGGTTTTAATAAACCTTTTTGCAGCTAAAATAAAACATTGAGGTTTGATGGGAAAGCAGATTGAAGTGGAACATTGGTTACATCAGTAAATGTGCCTTATTCTCAATTGGCAGTGGTGAGTGTGAGTCAGTATGTTTGTTTCAGCCTCTAAAAATACCATATGTCTTTATAATTCCAAACAAGTCTTTAAGATGGACAGAAGGAGTGCTCTTTTTTTTTTGCTTAAATATGGCACAGTGTCCATTGTATATGGGATATGTCTGAAAACACACCAGCCCCTATCCTGGTTGACCACTGCAGTCCACCTCATCACAAAGAATGACCTGACAAAGGTGTGAAGCTTCAGCTCACTGTGGGGGTGCTGGTCCTCTGCCTTGTGTTTGCAGGTGCTGGAGAACAAAGTCAGTCCTGGCATAAACAGGTGAGTTTTTCATTCAAGCTGATGGGAGTTGTCCCCATCTGTGCCAAGAATGAGCTCTTTAAAAATGCACTTGTGGATGAGCTCCTCACTGATTTTATTTATCCAGTTTTGGGTAAACACGTTGTCCTAAAAACTACTGTGTGAGCCCAGCTTTACTATATGATTCAGTACCAAAACTATGTGAAATTAGCCCTTTTTCTTTGGATCTCATGGGTTTGACCGTAATTGAATCTCAAAGTTGAGCAAAATAACAATTTTGTTTAAACCAACAAAAGTGCTTGGAGAAAAACCTATCTTGTAGAATAACTGTTGGGATCCCTTTGGTTTAAGACCCTTCACAGTAGGCAAATACACTGAATGAGATTCCTTTTTTTTTTTCACTGACTTAATTCAAATGTGTTCCTGGTCAAACTCTGAAAGGAGGTGGATTTTTTGTTTCATTGGGAACAGACCAGCCATTCATTGTTGGGACTCAAATCCATTTGTCTTGAAATCTTGGAGACCACTTGCTGATACATATTCTGGTAGAAACTACCAGGAATTCTGGTGACCACCATGTATGTATTTGTCTGCTTGACTGATCTGCCCTAAAGTTGTGAAACCTCTTTTACAGTGAGAAGTCTTTTTTGAGTCCTAGAAGGAAAAAACCCACCAAATCCCTAAACATGCATCTTTTGGTCTAGAGCTGACTTAATTTCTTCCACACTTTTACAAAACACATTTTATATATTTTTTTTTGATCCAAAATCTATTAATAACTTCAGCTTTCTGTATTCCAGCTGTAGCATTTAAATTTTTGCCCTTAATTTTCTTTTCTGCTTTTATGGCTGTGAGATGATAACTAGAAGTATTTGATACACCTGTTGAATTGCACAGAGGGACTGTCAGAAGCATCATAGAGAGAATTTCTTATCCATCTGTAGAACATTAGGGGATATTGCACCCATTTTTGTCAGTGCAGCTATATTTGAGCACAAAACATTTATTCAGACAAGTGCTGAACTTAACCAAACTAAAGACAAAGGCTGTTTCAAGTGGAATATGAAAATAAGCTGATGAAATTTAGAGTTCATTTAGATACTCCCCTTGTCAAACACATTTCCTCCTACAGTTGTTGAACCCTTTCTATCCCAGATAGTCCCAAATCAGGCTAGCCATGTTTACTTTGAGGTGTGAGCTGTTCATAATCAGATGCATAAAATCTGACTTTACTCTCACAATGTAAACTTCAAGGACAGTCTCAGAGAAATTTGAAAATGGGTTTACTTTTGCCCTAACCACAAACCTTTTTGTGGGTATCCTGTTCAGCTTAGATGGAGAGTGTGGCAACATCTGGAAGAAAAAGCACAAATAATTTTTCTCTGAGTATGTTGCAGCTCAGTTATGCCATTTCCACTCCTTCAGAACACTCAAGCAGCACCACTGTTTTGCTGATGGTGTAACACCAGTAAGAACAGATGCGATGGAGAGGATTGTTTTGCTCTGTGCCAGCTCTTTGCTCTTCTCTAATTGCACACAGTGTTTGTCCCATGCAACCTGCAACATTATTGTTGCCTTTTTTTTCAGTGTTGTACTGAAATTGTCATGGGGTGTCAGATACTTATCAGATACTTGAGACCAGATAAGACTCACGAGGGGGTTATAGCACTGAAAATTAATCTCTTCCCCCTCAGTCCTGTGCCATAGGTTGGCCTTTTCAGGATGGTGTTGGCTTTTTTTGGTTGTGGTAGGGTTGGTTTTGTTTTGTTTTAGTTGGTCAGGAGCATGGATATAGGAAGTACTAAAGCTTTACTGGAGTTGTATGTGAAGGAACAAGCTATTGTCGCTGTTTTTGGGAGGAATCTGCTCAATAAGCCAATATATGGGTCCCTATGTCAGCTGATAGCACCCTCGTTAAAGCCCATTACTATAGGCCTGTCTTTCCTCCTGCTCTTGTCACTTGAAAAGCTCTAAAGCCATCACTCTTTGTTTATCTGGGTTTAGAGAGAATGGGAAGAGCTATTCCAAATTCCCAGGAAACATGCTGAACGAAGGGTGTGATTTGCTGGGTCAGTCCAATGGCTTATGCCCTCTCCTGGCTGCTCCCAGCCTTTATCAGTGCTTCAGGCAGCTGTGGGATCACTTGCCCAGGTATCTTCTCAAATGGGGGTACAGTGAAGGGCTGGGTGTTTCTTTGGCCAAAAAACCCAGTTGCTTTATACCTTGAAGTGTGATTGTTTTTTGGAACTTTGGCTTTGTTTATTTAGCAACAAATGTGGCTTGCACCCAAGGCTTTATTCCAAATGTTTGCCTTGATGTGCTGGATGCCTGACAGCAAACATGCAAAAAGAGCCCTCAAGATGTGACTTGGAAACGGAATTAACTTCCCTGCAGGAATTGCCTGAAGGAAGTAACAGCTAACAGCACAGGATCTGCTTGGAGTACAGCTTATACTTGGAAGCAGCAGGGAACATGGAGCATTTTTGTGATTTAGGTAGACTCAGTTCTCAGTGCTGGACACCTAAGAGCTGATTTTGCCTTTTAAAAATTTTTTTCCATTATCTTCTCTGCCTATTTCAGGTTTGATTCATGGTCTGTCTTATAACTGGCAGACTCCTCAACACTTCCAGGGATAGAAATTAATACATGGTGGTGAGATGTGCTTGCAGGCATAAGGGTTTCTGTTTTTAGGGAGTGTGAATATCTGCATATAGAAGGCTTGTCCATGGCTTTTGGAGGCATGGTAGGGGGTAGTATTCCTGGATTACATGCTGTAGGAATCCTTACAGTGCTTGGCCTGGCTCAGACAGGATTCCAGAGACTCCATTCCTTCCAGGAATCTCTGAAGAGTGTAAATCAGAGAGACAGCCTTAGCATCCTACCAAGAATGAAGTGTGTGCACTGGTGCAGAGCAAGGGTGAGATTGTGACCTTTCCTTCTCTGTTCTTTTACAGGCAGCAGAAGCATTCTCTGCCTGTGTTCCAGGCAAAAGACTGAAGAGGCTAGGTGATTGTCCATGGTTTTATTCTCAGGAGAGTCTTGTTAAGTGTCTGTGATATGTTTTTATTTAATAATCTACTTGTTCTGGGACCAGGTTTATCCATTTCTGGTTTACAGTCAAAGTAGCTCAGTGCAGAGTGAATAAAAAAGAGGTCTTCAAGAATCTGTCCTCCTGTGGGCTTCCCTTCAGAGATCTTCCAAGTTTTTTTTAAAAGGGTCTTCAAGTTCCACCTTCTTCTTGGGTTGATTTTGAATCTCATAACAGGGACAGTGATTCTTTGTGATCAGGGGACTAGCTGGGGTGATGTAGATGCCTCAGTTTCACCATGGAAAAAGCCTCCAGAGTGAAAGGTGCTTTCCCCAGCTGCTGCACACAGTAACAGAAGCTGATCCATTGAGCAGATGCAGTTAGTACTGGTTTCTCTGCTGAGCACAGATGGCAGAATTCCCTCCTGTCCAAGGGGTCTGCACGGTTGCTTTGCTTCACTTCAATGCCACTTAAAGGTTGTTTTCAATGCTCAAGTAGGACTTAAGTACTGCAGTTCTTGCTGGCACACCCAAGAGAAGGGTTATGGGTGAATCTTCCAATAGTGCCAGGAGACAGCAACTTTTGCTTTGATGGTTCTGGTGGGTTTATTTTTAGTCTTATGAGACCTTTCTTGCTGTGATGAGAATCGATGGAACTTTGGCTTCAAAGTCCTGGTAGCATGTCTGAAGTGTTTCTATGCTGCCTCATTTCTTTCCCTGTCTTCATTTCCTGTGTCACCACAACAAGCTTTCAGTGAGGCACTAATTAAAGATAGCTATTTGATGATTTCAGTCAGTGGTTTCTTCATGGATTTGGAGCTAAGGAAATTAATTTCTCCATGTTAACTTCTGGTGCATCTTGAAGATTCACCTTTATAACACTTTAAATAGGGATGCTCCTGCAAACTCTTGCTTGCTTTAATATACATCAGAGGCTGAGTTTAGAAATCAGAAAACCCCCTTGAATCCTGGATTGTTTTCAGGCTTCTAATTGTTGTGTCCCTACAAACATTGAGGTGTCCAGCTTTATCCCACCTCGTTGATTCCATCACATCTGCCTGCATGGTGGGGGGCAGAGCTGGGGAAATCATGAGCTGTGCTGGGCAGGCAGCCTTGCAAAAACGCTTGGTTTGTAGTTTCCTCCCTTCAGTAGCAGTAAAATGCTGCTGCCTCACATACCATGGATACCTGTCTATCCACTTAGAGCAACCAGATAGTGTGCTTTATGGGTACAAAGGTCAACTGGACAGGTTCATGAAAGAGAAATTAATTGAGGGTGACTAAATAGATAAAAAGGAGTCTGGCACAGGAAGTCTCTGATCCTCAAATGGTTGGCTGCTGGGAGACTGCCAGGAGGTATCATGTGTGCTCACCCAGTTCTTCTGCTCCTTCCTAGAGACCTGCTCTCCAGCACTACTGGGGGACAGGCTGTTGGGGTGGGTGATTTGTTCTGAGACAGTGTGGTCGCTCTTAGGTTTTCTTCACACATAACATCCTTCTCCACAAGAGGAAATATTACAGCATGGGCACCTGTTTTAAACAGCTGGGACCTTGTTACTGGAAGGATTAAGCTGTAAATCTGAAGGACCTGATCCTGACATGCACTTTATTTTGAAAGCTTGCTCTCTCTCAGACTTAAAAATGTCAGAACCTTCAGCTGCCTTTGGGGCTCCTATTCTCTCTAGTGCGGCAAAGTGATAAAATTTACATAGGTAAACTGGGAAAATGGCTAATTTAAGAATAAAAAAATATTTCTCCTCAATTCTTGCTGTCATTGCCAGTGTCAGTACTAGCCTAGCTGTTGCAGTCCAGGCCTAGCTCCTGGCTGGACAGATTCTGTAGGAAGTTGCTGGTGTCACCTTCTGAGAGTGCCATGGTTGTGTGTGTTGAACCCATAGGTGCAACCTAAATCCAGGGAGCTTGTGTAGGTTTCCACAGGCTCACCAAGATACTGCAGTGGCCCCAGGGCCCTGGTTAAATGTTAACAGCCTGCTGCCAGCAGTGTGTCTGCAGGGCACTGAGCAGGTACTAGTGGCTGCAAGTTCAGCATGCTCTGATTGGCAACACTAACCTGCCTTGGCATGCTCTCAGGTGTCTGTTTCACCCCATTACAGCTTGATTCAGGACTGCTGCATGTTCCCTGTGTTTGTGTTGTCTTAAGTATATTGGGGGTAATTTTGTAGGCTTAACTCTCTCTGACTGTGAATTTGCCTTTCTTGTGTTAAAATATTCTGATGCAGAGATGTTTGCTTTTGCCCTTAAAATTCAGGCAGTGTTGGACTCTGATCTTACACCAGGTGAACAGTCTGTCTTACATGAGCCTTACATTTTAGAGGCGCTTGGAGTTTAATTATTCCTGGGCTGGTTGCTGTGACTTGGAGGTGGAAATGCCCAGTGAGCTCATATTAACTTTTGAAATCCTGGCATGTTAATGCCCTCCCTACTTAGGTGCTTAATTAGCATAGTAACTAAGTAACCGGGCTGCAAGTGAGCTGTGCCTGAGCTGGCATCCTGTCAGGGGAGGGAGCAGGCACTGTGAGTGGCTGCTCAACTGGCAGCAAGTGGGGCATTCCTGATAGAGAGAGGGTTTTCTCCCTGAGTTAATGATGCCTGCAGTGAAGTCAGCAAATCTGGCTGCTGGGCTGGCAGCTCCCAGGTAGGAGCAGGGGCTGTAGGACACCTGAGGGATGACTCTGTTGGCCTCCCTACCTGCCAGCTGTGCTGCTGGACAAGCACGGGGACACACAGGCACTGTGCTGGGCTCTTCACTTCTTGGGACTCTGTGCCAGGTTCCCTCACTGCTGCTGCTGCTTCTGCACCGTTCAGAGGCTCCCTTCCGTGTTAGATTAGGGAATATCCCATTGGGCATTTGGATTTAATGGAGCTGAACTTTACTGTGACAGTTGTCCTTGTGGTCTGTTGCCTCCTTGCTGTGGAGACTTATATCAGTGTTAACTTTAGGACTGGGAGCCACAGAGCATTGCATCGGGGCCCTGGTGACCAGCCCCCAGTCAGAACTGGGCAGAATTTGTGCACAAGAGAGTCTGCATGAAACTTCCTTGGAGGTGGCACAAGAAATTTTTTTCTCACCAGTTTCCACCTAAACCAAACAATTCATAAAGGCCTCATGCATGTGTTTGAAAGGGTCAATGTGGCAGAATTAAATCATCTTGAGGGGAATTTATCCAGCTGTGGTGCCCACACACCCCTCAGATCATGGTTAACCTCTTTAATAGTTGTGCAATGCCTTGGCCTTGTGCATAGGGGAGAATTTGACCCGGTGTGAACAGGACTAAGGGAACATGTGTGATCCTGTGAAGCAGGTAACACATAGGGGTGACTTAATCCCCTGCTGAAATACAGCCACAGCAAACACCTTCTCACTTCCAAGAGGAAATCAAGAGGAAATGAAGAAGAATATCCAAATATCCACTTGAAGACTGAAGACACAGCTTTTAACAAGGGAACTATAATGACAGAAATAGCATTCCAGCCAGGATACTTGCTGTGGAGTAGTGTCTCTGTTCCTGTTCAGCAGGACATGTTAAATTTCTCTTGCTTGCGTGAGGAGCCGGGGATCACTTCAAGATGGTGGAGTTGCTCAGCAGGAGGGTTATGTACCACTACATTTCCTGTTCAAATGTGCTTCCTCCCATTATTGACTGACAAGGAAGATTCCGGGAATTTTCCAGAAAGGCTGAAAATGAGCCTCAGACAGCTGCTTCCCAGATTGTAGAGAAAACAACTGATTTTTTTCCCCCCCTTTTTTTTTTTTAATCTTCTCAAAAACCTGTGTTTGCCCATTGCCACTGCACTGTGTAATACCCAAATGTGCCAGAGGTTTCTGAGGGACAAGTGAAGAAAGCAACTTGGTGTGGGAGCTGCCTCAGCAGGAACTCTTGCAACAAGCAAAGGTTAAAAATTGCCCAGGAAAAGCTGAAGGCAACAAGAATACACTGATGTGGTTATGCCAGAAGGAAACTTCCAGCCCTTATGGTTGGACTGGAACAAAAACCATTTTTGTCACTTTTTTTCTCTGGCTCCCTGTTGGAGCATGGAGCTGTGGAAGGGCTGAATAGGGCAAGGGAGATGATCTTGTTAAGTGTTCTAGCTCCTTAGGTTGTGCCTTTAGCGTGGTGTTGTATCACCGTGAGTTATTTTGGGGAGGGAGTTTGATTTTTGGTTACTTGGAAAGGTCCTTTCTTGAAAACAGCTGTCTGCTGGACAATGGAGTGCTAAGCATGGCAGGCTTGCAAACAGAAAGGAGTCTTTTGAACCAAAATGTGAAAATTCTGAGATCTATGCAAGTGAAGGGGAGAAATGTGGAAATGTTAGCAGGTCGGATCAATCTCTGACATAGTCCTGCATCAATTATTATTTTTTTTTTTTAATTTAAAGAGATTTAAAACTGTAACAGTTGCTGAAGTGAGTTTGCTCTTGTGGTTTTGGTATTTTTTTTTCATAGGCAGTAGAAGAAGAAATGAAAAGCATTAACAGCCTTGCAAGGTCACTGGGACCTGAGCAGAATTATTAACTGGTTCTCTCTCTGTCAGGCACTCTGTATTCACTGTATAACAAGCTTGAAGCCAGACCTTATTTTACTAAGCAAAAAATGGTCCTTTTGTTGCTGTTTTTCCCCTAGTGTCATCTCTCATGGTTGCCAGGGAAACCAGTGTGTATCCTTTCAGCATAGGTTATTGGGCCTCAGGAAGGAAGTGCTCCAGTGCTGGCCTGCTATTTTTATAGAACCGTTACATAATACAATCTATTAAAGCTTCCTCTGGGTGTTTTATGGCACAAAGGGGAAATTAAGTTTGATGACTCCTAAATGTTTGATGGAGGATGTCAGGTGACTTCTGGATTGTTTTGTGCTCGCCGCATAGCAACAATATTTCTGTGTGCAATTCAAGAAGAACAAATATACATTAGTGCCCTGGGCAATATTTGCCTGCATGCAGATCACCAGAGGAAATTGAATTCTAAGCAGAGCAAGTACAAACAGTGTAAAAGTGCAGGGTGCAATCAGCTAGGGAGGGTGAGACAGCAGAGTAGTTGATGTTTTGACAGCATAAGGAAAAGAGGCTTAAAGGAACATATTACTTTCTTTTCCATATTCTATTGTACTGCACAGAATCTAGGAGGTGCCACAGTCCATTGGCAATCACCATATACATCTGCAACACGCATATACTTTAGTAGTTCTTTACTAACACTGAGTTCTCAGGATTTAGTGCTGTGAGGGAGTGGGGATTGAAGCTTTGGCATCAGAAGCCTCGATTATTTTCAAGTAAGAGAAAACTGTGTAGAGTCAGTGGTGTTGGTTATATGTGAAACTTGAATGCCTCCCATATGTATTCCCCTCCTAGGTATGTTTCACATGCACACAGATTGTTCAGAGATATATTTAAAAATGAACAATCCTGGGTTTAATACCTGGCCAGGAAGAAATCTCTGCTCGAGGCTTACAGTACCTTCAGCTCCTTCTTGTCAAGGTCAGATCAGCACTGTGGCTTGACTGAGCCATGGCTCCAAGTGAAAATGTTTAGCATGCAGGTGAGCTGCTGTGAAATAACATTAGTGCACAGCGCTTGCTCCAGGGGAGCTGTCCACGTCCCTGCACTTGGCCTACACCAAATATGAGATAATTCAAGCCAGATTAGCCATCAGTGTCTGTTTTTTGTCTGTTGCACATAGACATGTATGATTTTCATAAGTTTTTAGTTGCCAGTATGACAACTGTGTTGTACTTCAGCCCAAATTTAACGTGGATCTGGAGTTTCTAACATGGGTGACACACAATCAGTTTTGTGCTGAGTCCTCAGCGCTGTCCTTTGAAAGAAGAAGACAATGGGACTGTGCGTGGCAAGGTTGCAGGCTTTGGAAGGAGCAGGAAAACAGCCTTCTAAAAACCTGGGGGAGCTAAATTGCCTCCTGAGCTTTACCGCTTGTGAAAGAAAGATGTCATTTCCCCTTGAAACTGAAAGCTGCCAAGAGAATATAACTTAATTTCTATGCGAGCAGAAATCCTATTGAAGCTGAGAATTTGTAATTCAAACATTTGTATTTCCATGATATTGTGCACTGCATTGGAGGGAGATTCATCACTGTTTTCAGCTGTCCCTGCTTATTTCGAAGATGGCACTGCTCTCCCAAAACAGCAAGGAGGCAAGGGAAGAATTTTCAGTTGCTTGTAACCCTTTGCAAGTAACAGAAAAAATCCTGTGCCTGCAAAGTCTGTGCCACACCATTCAGGGAGGACATCTGAGATGATCCCTGCTGGGGGAATTGCTTGGTGTGACTAGGTGAAAACAAAAGGGAAAATCATAAAAACTCAAGTCTTGACACTTTGCTCCTAAGAAATAACAGTTTGATTCACACCTAGAAAAGAAAAAAAAACAAAAACAAACCAAAAAAACAACAAACCAAAGAAAAACTGCATTTTTTACCAGGAGGTTATATAGGACCCAGAGGATTCAAGATTTTACATGTCCCAAAGGAGGGGTGGAGGAGGAACCAGAGCTCAGTACAGTTTTACTAGGCTCCAGTCAGCATGTGTGCAGCACACTGCTGTAAATCCATGGCCAGGATTTAACGTGAAGATTGGAGCTTGCTAGGAATTTTCCAAGAAAACATTTTTTTCATCAAAACTTTTCATGGAAACTTGTCGCTTTGGATGAAACTTTTGTGTGGAAAAATTTCTGTGATCTGGCACCGAGTTCCTGTAGAAAGGCAGAGCAGAGAGCTCAGAATAGCCAATACCCCGGAGGGCAAAGCTCTTCCTGGGAATGCAGGAGATGTGTCTGCCAAACATGAGGTCTTGATTCTCAGGTTCCTGTTCCTTCACTGTTACAAGCTCTGACTACTGGGCTTTTGGCTGTCCTGTGCAGATGCCTCTATCTCAGAGGGAGGGGTTGGAGGGTACATCTCCCACTCTGTCCCCTCTTTTGTGTCCTGGTGCAGAAGAATTGGTTGTTGTAATCCTAAAAATGCTAGCAGGACAAGAGACAAGCTTCCCACCCTGTCCTAGTGATGCATTTTCACATGTTCCCACCATGTGCAGTTTCTATTGTCCTGTGGCATGTTTGTAGGCTGTGGCTCAGGCGGGATTTCATCTGCCCAGTCCTGATCACTCAGACTGATGGCCTGGCTGGAGAAGTTGGGTTGTTACCCTTCTGCATCGCTGCTTGGACTGCCTCTGCACTGGAACTAGGCTCTATCAGGGACATTTCTTAGCCAGCCTCAGTCTGGACCAGACACTTTTCAAATAGGTCTCCAGACACTCACCTAATCTCAGCTTTGAAAATTTTTCTATTTTATTGTCATTTCCGATGTAAGTTGTAACTCCTCAAAGGAGCAGGCTTTGGAGAGTCTGAGCTAGGTGACTAGCTCAGCTCTACCAGGTGATAGTCTGTCTTGATCCTTTTAATTAATCCTTAATTTAAATAAAGTGGAACAACTTTAGGAGAAGGTGCCAAAGTACCTTTCTACCCTAGCAGGTTTCCAAGGCCTTCCTTGGGGAGGCAGGAGAACAGTTTGAATCCTCTCTGATCTGGACAGAGAGGACATAACAAATAATTTTATCTTCAATTAATTGCTCTTTTCCCACTCTTTCCCCCAGAATCACGTCTCTGATTTGAGACAACTTGTTAAAACCACAACTAACTTGCAAAACTTTTGGTATTTATGAATCAGTAATTTCTGAAGGAAACTGAACTAATGAGTGTATATATTTTAATGGTCCTGGTTTTGTGCTGTCCAGAATGAAAATGCCCAGTAAAGAGGGAGTGAAGCAACAAAGCAGACTGGAGAAGATACTTCCTGTGTTTGCTTTGAAAGCAGTGATGTATAAAAATCCTTGTTTGTTTTCAGAAGGAACCTCTGGAGGAAAACAACTGTGGGCAAGAACGTGCAAAATGTAGAGCTAGAATTATCTGACTTTGTCCTGTCAAATGTTAAGCCAAACAGGAAGGTTTATTTTTCTCCCTTCTTTTTTTCCTTTTGGCAACTACTTCCCCAAGCTTCCTATGGGGTGGAAACGGGCAATAAATAGCAGGGTATCTAATGGCATCATTCCAGGCCTCCCAGCTACTGGCGTTGGCAAGGAAATGGCTCTCCTTTTGCTTCCTTCTTATTTTTAGAGCGCTGAGTTTTCAGGGGGTGGAGGGAGGGTCGGCTATTATCAGTGAGAGTCAAACTACAGTGGCTGCCTTCCGCAGGGCTCTCACCGCCCTGCCAAGCTGGAGGAAGTCGGACTCGTATAATTCACACCGCCAGCGGTTTTGCCTTGTAAGCGAGACTTCCTTTAAATCTAAAATACATTCGCATGCACGCAAAGCTGAACTCTCGCGTTCCTCTAGGACCCCTGCTTTAAATATGCCCACATTTTTGTCATCTGGCCCACA
>VZTR01004794.1:0-67034 GCA_013400775.1 Chaetops frenatus | reverse complement strand
TTCTCCAAGTTTAAAAATGCTCGCTGGAGAGATGAATTGCAAACAGAACCAATGTTGCTCTTGGAAGAGTTGCTCAAAGAACAAGCCCTGGAGAACAACAGGCTGCAAAAACAGTCTTCTCTGTGATTTGATGACTTCCATATAAAAATGATCTTCTCCAAAGTTCTATTTTGAGCTTGGTGTGTTTGAAGTTGATTTTTTTTTTTTTTTTTTAAGAATTGTCAGTTGTGCAAACTGTAGAAAATACAACTGGGTTTATTAAAAATCAAAGGGATTTGTTTGTCATGAGGTGATAAAAAGAACCAAAAATACCAAAGGCTGTTTCCAAGTAAAGCTTTTTCTCCTGCAAAACTTTAGACACTATTCTTAGTTTTTGCACAGGAGTGCTTGATTTTCATTTTAAATTTGTAAGCCAGCTCAAATAATTCAGAATTCATTCACACCTGATAGGCTTATGTACCTGATAGGCTTATATTTCTCTTTGGCTATGGAGCAGAGCTTTAAACTACAGAAGTTCAGCTTGGTTTTGATTTTGACATGAACATTGCAAACACCCCTATTTCTACAAACTTCATGCAAGAACACTTCTTTTTTGGTAGGCTTTGTTGAATATCCTGGACCTAGAGCAGTCATGGCTGGAAGCTTTGATCTGCAGCAAGTCCCCTCCTTCCCCAAGAAGACTCAGGTATAACAAAATCCTTCTGAAAGTTTTTCCAAGGTTGTCTCCTGACTGTTGCTCTCAGGGAAGGGTCTAGCATACGTCTTGTAGTAGGGGATGCTGTGGAGATGCCCTGGTGTGGACTATAATCTTCCAGGCTGTATGCAAATACGGGCTCCGAAATTTCTCCTAACAAAGGAAAAACTGATTCCCAGGCTAGATTTGTAACTTTACCTGAAGTCTTGAGGCACAGAGCAAGGCATGATACTTGATACCAGGGGAAGGGAAAACCAGAGCAGAAATATCTGCTTGCACATGTTCAAATTCTGTTGGTCCAGGTTGCACCATGGAGTTTAATCACAAGTAGGGATCTTTCAAATGTGGCCTTGGTGGTTTCTGAAGAAAAACTTTATAGTCATGACGATGTCTCCAGGTGGTTTGCTAAGTCTGTGCTAGCTGATCTAGCCCCTTGGGCATGTGCCAGTCTGGGATTTGGCAAGACCTTAGCTGAAGCACAGTGTTTTCCAATCACATGGTTCTAGGAGAATGGTTCCAGAATCCACAGTACCTCATTTCCTACAGTTCCTGATGCAAAGACTGAGGAGGACCCTGGGACTGGTCAGCCTTGGAAAGAAATGGTGCTTAATTGATAGTGCGAGTTTTTTTTTTACTTGTGCCTTGTGTAGTAATGTGGGAATGTAGACTTTAACTAATGAGTTTTACATAATTTGCACCTGAACTGCCACAGAGGTTCAATTTGAACCTGAGCACAGAGACATTTCTGATTTTGTGTTGTGATACTTTTGTACAAGTCTATACATTCTACTCAATGTGAGGTTATTTTGGTTTTTTTGCTAGATGAAAACATCCTCAACTATGAACAAATAGGAATATTGCCACAAAGCAATGATTTATTACTATTAGCTTCATTTTGATGACAAAACAAACACTCCTCAAACAGATTAAAGAACCTTGGTTAGCAGGTTTATCCTGAGACCACTGAATATGTGCTGTAAAAAAATCTCTCTTGCCCAAGTGCCACTTTGACTTCTGGAAGAATGCAATCCAATTACTCTGTCATTGCACTAAAATACTCCTATTTGTGCAGTTTTCTTGGTTGATTTGGGTTCCAAGAGGACCTCTTCTCCAAGCAGTTTGATTCTATGAGTACATAAGCATGATAAATCCATTATAAACTTGCTTTACACTTAACTTATAATGCTCTGCTCTTTAGAATATATTAGAGACAGGATTTAATAGTCTTCTTTCTTTAATTCTCATCCATGTCCACAGTATAATAGTCTTTTGGAAAGTCTAAATTGCTTTTTATTACAGAGTTTGCAAGTATCCATATTGAAATATTCCTTCTATTGCCTTCAAAAGCTCATTTATGATGTCAAGTTTCTTATTATAAGGAGATTTATTTGACATATCTTTAAAGTTTTAAGGGCTCTTCCCCCCTTCCTTTTGACCCCAAGAGTACAAGTTTGCTGGTGTAATGCATGATGTTTCCTGAGTGACAACATTAATGTATTATCCTCCTGGTGTACTTGAATAGGAATGATGATAGAGAAATCCTTTTGGAAGTACCTAATAAATCTCTTATCACTGACAACATGGGTGCTGAGACAAGGAGACTTGGGCTAAACCACATTTAGGGATAAAGTGTGTTTTTGATATCCATGGACCATTCTGAAATATGGTGCAATTTGTTAAGTGATTACCTAGCTAATTTTTTGCCAAAAGTGAAGTGTGTATTTTTCAGCATAGATGAATAAAATGTGATCTGACATAGGAACATTCAGCTTTCTGTCAAATATTCATAAATACAAGGATAAGGTACAGAATATGTGGCTTACCTATGGCTGCTGGAATAAGTAGTCTCTATATAGTGAGCACTTTAATGACCTCCGGGGTAAAAATATTTACTGTTTCAAAACAAAACAGGGAAAAATAGTTATGATTTTTCTCCCCTATTGGGATGACCCGAGCATATTCCATAAAGCAGTATTTTACAGAACATATAACTTGGCATGCAACTGTTAAATCTCTTTTAAATATATCCTTTTTTTTTGACTTCTATAAAAACTGCATAAACTGCTTTATGTGTATCCATGACAGTCAACAGCTAAGCTCAGATATTTACCACAGGTATCTTTGGTCTTCTAATAGGCACAGTGAGACTTTGAGGGAAGTACTGTGGAAGATGATTTATTTTCACACCATTTAACACCACAGTCCTTATCTTTCCCTAGAAACAGGGCCTGGATTTTCTCCAAGTGGAAATTTTTTGTTAAAAGGTGAGCCTTAAACTGCGATGAAGGAAGCAGCAGAGGAAAGAACATAAAAATAATGGGGCCAAATCCTCAGTGATGTAGCTCCATTGGAGATGGTGGGATTTGACCACTGAGAATTTGTCCCATTAACAGGAAGTCCCAGCCCAGCATGTGTTTGCTCTGAAGATCCCATCCTGCTGTGAAGTTGCTGGCCCAACACATTTGTCTACTTCCAATACTCAGCTGCAGTTTAGAGTATCTTGGGCATTAATTTATGAAAAGAGAATGGGCATTCATGGAATTGGGATCCATGTTAGAGAGAGACACAGCACAGTTTCTTGCTCTGATTTTTATCTTACTCAATTTTCAATTTGGTAGTTTTGATGGAGATTTGTAGGCTGGGGTTGCAAGCAAAATGGGGGTAAAAGTTGCACTAAGGAGATCAGACAAATCTAATTTTAAATTGTTAAAACTTGTAGATGCTGATTTGCATGGTTTTTGACAGTTATGTTTGAAAACTAGCAGGAACTAAAGGACATTTCTGTCTCTGAAGGAACACAGGTTTTATTATATCTTCTGATAGACACAAAGTCTGACTGGCAATTACTGTGTTTGCATCCAATATAAATGTTCACCTTCTTTAAAAGTGGAACTACTCTAAGATTTGAAAACTCCTGTACTCTTACTTTGTGTGAATTTTTCTTCTCTTTCCCTATAATAAAAAACAAAGACAACCCTTAGGTGTGTCCAGAGATCTCAGTGACCTGAAAACAGAACAGATTTATGCTGTTGTAATTTATTTGAAGTCTTGTCATCTGCCTTTAGTTTTGCAGTGAGATGCTAATCTCCTCAGATTTTGTATACTGTTAGTACATGTAAAAAGCTGTCCAAAATGTTGGTATCAGCATTGCTCCATGACATTTACAATGAGTGTTTCAAAACATATTTGCACTAGAATAAGTTTTACAAATTGGTTTCAACCTTTGCAAGTAATACTATGAAAGAAAGCCCAGGATAAATATTTAGGATTTTGATTCTTGGATGTGAGCAGTACAATGTGAACTGAGTGTGTAATAATTAAGTAGGAGGATAGAAGTCCCGTGTGTTGAAAGGGACTTTTCCTGCAAGGCTGGCTGGTTAATTTGGTCAAAAGTCTGTGGGATGGGAGAATAAACTTTCTGATGAAATGAAAAACTTAAATGAAAACTTTCCACTTGGGTTGAATTTCTAGGCTGTCTTCAAAAAACACTAAAACTTACTGAACTGAGGAAAGGGCTTAGTTGCCAAAACCAAACAAAATTTAACTCTGCATGTAAACTGGAAACTCCGATTAAATTGGAAATCGTTCATTTTCCTAAAATGCTTTTGTGTGGGTTGGGAAGTGGGGGTATAATTTCCTGACCAGCTCTAACACAGGCTTGCAGCACTGCTGCTTTTTATACTTGCAGGCAGCCGGAACTGGTGACTAAGGTTTCGCCAGTAGTGCAGATTCTATGAGCTGGTTGTTTGTGAGCATGTAATTGACCTTTGCTGGCAAAGTGATGTGCAGATAAGGAAAGGGAAAGGATAGATTTCAAGTCACTTCTTTTCTCCAGCTCAGAGGAACACACACCAGCACTGCCTCTTGTTTTAGAGATCCTTTAAGCACCATTTGTAGTAATTTTTTCAGTAGCACATAAGGCACTTGCATGTCTAACAGTGCCGGCTTCATTGCACAGGTATGAACACAAAGTTATTCAGCAAACATCTCCAGTACTGAGGAGGCTCCTTATCTGCAGCAATGATAGTAAACATACAATTTTATATAGATGGGCTGTGTCCCTAATTCCTTACTGTCCATGGATTTAAAACAGGCTTTTCCTGAGCAGCCTTCAGGAGATGAATCAAAGAAAAATATGAAGCAAACCAAAGTTCTCACTGCCTGCCTGCCACATTATTTGTGTTTTCTTAGAAAGTGGGATTTCTTCTCAAGTAGAAGTATTAATCTATCAATGACAAATGGGGGGAAAAAATTGAGACCATTTTTCCAATCCAATTAGGGATATGAGCATATGCAGCATAGGTTCTGAACCTAAATTTCTACCTTGGTTTGCACCACCCTACATTTGGTAATATCAAATGAAAACTTGGTTTTGTGGGGGGAAAAAGATCCTACTTGAATGTTAGCTATTTCCACATAATTCCTGGCTTTGTCCAGTGACTTGAGGTAGCTGAATGACAGCAGAGTTAAGTGCAAAGGTGCCAAGCACAGCAGCTGCAACTGTGCTTTGAAGGGTGGTGGTTTCCAGCCTGGTAGATGTCACTGGGACTGAGAGAAATGCTGATATTTACAAAGGGGAGGGTAAATACAGTTCAGCCAGGGGAGGGGAGGAAAGCTTCTACTGCAGCCATTTGTTATCATAAATACTCCCAACCCTTCTCAGCTGTGGTACAGCAGATGATTCAATTCTGCCTTCCCATGGACTTCTTCGTAAATGCTCCATCCGTGGCAGCATCCAGGGTGGCTCTAGTGGCTGATGGCAGAGTGTGTGTGTGTTACTGCCACGTGGCAGAGTCGGTGCTCTTTTATATTCCTGATCGGTCTGGCTCTTTTATGTTCAGTTCTGGCCCGGGTATTTTTAGCAATAGGTCTTGAAGGCAGTGTGTGTTGTATGAGACCAGGGTTGGTTTTCCTTCCATAGCAGGAAGGATGGAAGCATCTCTTTGGAGCATGAAGAAGGAAGGACAATTCTGAGGTGCTGAACGTCCTTTGCCTGTGTTGAAGCCAGCAGTGGCCGTGCCTTCCTTGTGCTCTTAGGGCTGTGCCCAGAGAGCATTTTCCTTTCAGCATGGCAGAGGTAGGAAGTGAGAACAGGCTGTTTTTCTCATTGTGTTTATTCAGCCGTCTCTCGTTTCTGAGGACCGGGTTCAGGAGCAAGGTACCGCGCAGTCGGCTTCTCAACTTGCTGATGTTTGCACTCGCCTTCCCCTGTGACTCATTCCAAACACATCTCGTTCATTCAGGAGGGTAATTTTCTATTTCCACTTTGGTGCACTTCTCCTCCTCCTCCTCTGCCCCCTCCTTCCAGATCTAAAATGTCCTGTCAGCTGCTGTTTATCTGATGGTTCAAATGTCCATGCTTGGTTTCTTTTTCCCCGTCGCTACGGTTTCTCCTTCCGTTCCAAAGGCTGTTTTAGTTGTCATTTCTATTCCCCTGTCAGCAGCATTCTTCATCGTCTCTGGCTCGGGCAGCCTGTCTACATCGTTTTCTTTAGAGGTGTTTTTGTGCTAAATGAGTGCCTCCTAGGAAGCCCAATGTAGCATAGCATAATTAAGTGACAATATATGAGGTGCCAGTCCTTTACCAGGCAGTTAATGACTAGCTGGAAGATTTACAGGCATGAGGTAGAGTCAGAGGAAATTCAGCACTCCAGCCTGCAGTTAAATGATAGGTAGAGGACATTTGAACTCTCTTATTTTCCAAAGAAATACTAATTTAAGCTTATCCAGCAGTCAACTTGCTTATTTTTGCATTAAATTGAACAAGTGTTGAACTTATCAAGCCTGGAAGATGTTACACGATAACATTACCCCTGGGAAAGGGTATCCTGGGTTGTGTTGATGAGGTGGAGAATGGCAGCAGGCTTGATTTTAATTCCATATCTTCAAGTAATTATGTGGCTACCTCTGGGTAGATTTTACTCGGGTTTCTCACTCTTTCCCCTCTTCATTATTTTAATTGTAATGTAGTGTACACTCATGATCTTCCCAAAATAGCCAGTATATTCTTTATCCCTTATGCCTACCAGCTTTGCCTGAGCAGGAGGCTGCACCTCCTGCTTCATGATCCGTGTACTGATGCCCCAGGCAGGACAAGGAAAGGTGTTCCCTACGCCTGCCTCTGTCAACTTCAGATTCCACCTTTTTCTGGTCACAAGTCAGTGCTCCAGCCCTCTCGCAATCCTTCACAGCTTGCAGAAGTGAAGCACAGGGATGTCAAAAATAATGCTTTGTTATTTTTAAGTGTGCAGATACACTGTAACTGGATAGATGTATCCCATTCCCCATTTGCCCATTCCCCAGCTCACACGGAAAGAAATATGAAGATTGTTTACCTTGGTTTGGAGCTCACTTTACATATCTGAAATGTTTCCAGCGGGTTTTAGACTTTTAAGCATATTAAATGAATTTTCAAGGCCAGGGTGAGTTTTGCTAGCAGGGTTTGTGGAAAGTGTGGGCACGTGGCACACAGAACACAGGCTGAGTGACATCTGTTCACATACATCTCTTTAAGAGATAAAGGGGAAAAACCACTATCTTTGGATCAATGTCTGCAAGACTATTTCAGGATAGGGTACCAAATCCTTCTACTTTTTTATTTTTTTCTTTTTTCCTCTAATTCCCTTATGTTTCTACTCATGACTTTTTTTTTATTTTTTTTTTTTTCTTCCTCTCTCTTTTTGGTAGCAGATTACTGTGGCCACTAAGAGGTACTGTTGATACAGCTCTAGTTACTACAGTTTAGTTGCTGAAATAGAGATCTTTTTGTGTACTCTTTGCATATTTGAACTGTTCTTTCATTGTATCCTCTTACTGGTGGTTGTTTTTGGTTTTTGTTTTACTGTAGTTTTGTTTTAAATGAGTAGACTGTTTACATTAGCTTAAACATTCACTTAACTTTCTGCCATTCAGCTTCATGGCCGTGTACAAGTCAGGTGAACATCAACACAGCTCCAATTTTCTGTCCTTCCTTCACTTCTGAGTGACAGTTTTTGGAGTTGTGCAGAACAACTTTGCCTCAAGGGCTGCATTTGTTCCAGCAGTGAGGTGAGCACCTCTAGGTGCTGGGTTTTCCTGCCTCTCCCAGCTGTGAAACTTCACCCTTAAGAAGGTTTTGTGGGATGTGCCAGGCTTCTCACTGCACCTTTGAGGGTTCCCTTATAAAGTGGCTGAGTACCAATTTGTTATTAAACTAATTTGTTATTAAATTTGCCATCAGGTGTGTATTAAATATATCTTGGTGGTCCTTGTGCTGGGCACACTAGAGGGGCCTGGAGAGCATTTCCTTGGTTTTAGCTCCTCTTGACTCCTTTCTATTTGTGAAGTAGTGTACTTGAAATCATTCTTGTTAAATTTCTGGTGTTTTATATTAAAGGGTATTATTTCTGTGAGTTCCATGTAAAAAGGAAAAAAAGACAAAATCCAAACCAATGTTTCCAGGAAATACTTCTGCTATGGGAAGAAGCTGGGATATTTTCCAAAAATAGAAGTTAAAATGTTCATAAAAGCTTAGTAAGCAGAGTTTTAGGAGGAAGTCTTTTCAGGTTTTTCAAGTGTCACTAATTTCCTATTGAAACACAGGAAACATAGGGTGCCTATAATTAAATAAAATTTTATTCTGTCACCTCTTAAACAAAGGATAAATTGTTGTGGATCTCTGCTTTCTCCCAAGATGGACCTGCTTCTCCCACCAACATATCCTGTGCCTTTTACAATTGCTTTTCCACCTTACACTTTTGGTTCCTTTAATTTTGCATCCATCTACCTGCATTCATTTTGAGGTTGTCCTATGCCATAATGGAATTTTTTTCCTTGACTTAACTGTGTGATCATGAACAGCATCTGTACCTCCAGGGGAGTCAGGCACTCAAAGGAAGTGTGTCCAAATGCGTGCCAATTTATTTGCCAAGTGTGCACACGTGTATATCGCTGCCCTCTCCTGCATGGAACAGGTACTGCTCCAAGATGTGCCTCAGGCCATTTCATGAGGAAAATAAGAGCCGTGTCAGCCTCCTGCTGAAGGAAAAGGGTCTTGTGACTTGAGCCTGGGAGATGTTCCTGCGAGGCTTAGGGTGCCTGTGGTGAGCACTTCAGAGACAGCGTGGCCACATCTAAAATTCTGAGTTCAGTGCTTGTTTCCACAAAATTAAGAGTCTTTTGAACAGAGCTCATTTCTAGTTGCAGCTGAAAAGGGCATTCGGAAATCTGGGTGCTCTTTGTTCCTTTCTGGAAAATTTGCTATTTATTGCCATATGTCTATAGGACATTGTGGAAAGCCACTGAGTCATGGTGCCTGGAAATGTCAGGAGGCATATTGAGTAGCAGCAGAAAGTTGGGGTAATCACAGCAGAAGCAGAAATTCTGTTTAGTTCTGAGGCTATGAACACAACAGCTGTGTGAGAGCCACAGGGCAGGGAGCTCCTACAAGGCAGTGCCAAGTGGGGACCAGATGGTGAGTGGGATTGGTAAAGCGTGTGAGGTCATCTGCCTGTAGGTTATGAATTCAAGTGCAGCCTAGGATGTTAAGCTGGCTAAAATTTATGGTTGTCTGCAACCCCTTTGGTACAGAGTTTTTTGCAAATTGGTTTGGTTGGTTAGGGAGTGAAGGTAGACTCTTCTACAAAAATAAGCAAAAAGAAACCAAAGAAGAAAAGATGGGGAAAGAGGTGTCCTGATTTACTAGAACCAACTAGTTTCTAGCATCCTTTGATTCCTTTGTCAAAAGCTTCATTCAAGAGTGAAATATATGAGCTGAGACAATTTTAGCACAGAGTGTGCTCTTTCCCTTCTTTAAGGCTGGAATGTGGGAAATGGATATAGTCAGGCTCCTGAAATTCAGACAAGCTCTTGGTCATAGGATGAATCACAGAATGGTCTGGGTTGCAAGGGACCTTAAAGATCATCTGGTTCCAACCCTGTGCCGTGGGTAGGGGCAGGGACACCTTCTGCTAGCCCAGGTTGTTTAATGCCCCATCCAGCCTTGCCTTGGTCCATTCCATACTGTGTGAAATTAAACTTCTTCTGGCCTGGAAACAGATATCACAAATGAAAGGAGACTTGAGGCTGGAAGAAAGTTGTGGTATTAACAACTGACTTTTGAATGCAGTGGCTGTCTCTCCAAAGGCTGTATTCACAGAACCAGGAGGGAGGCAATGTTAACACTGCCAGAATGAGATGGGAAATGACACTTTAAATGATTTATGTCCATGGTGTGGATTCATTGTAACGGGAATAGAGAAGAGGTTATTGACATACTTCTGCTTCTCAGCTAAGCTTTAGCAGGTTCCCATTTTGTAGGTGCTGGATGGTATTAAGGTGTGCAGGAGAGGTGCAACACTCTTCTGGGGTCACTCTGTAGGGCTGGAGGCAGCCACCAGGGCAAGATGAGAGGACAAAATTCCATGTGGAAGTTCAATCTCCATGGTCACATCTGGGCTGTGCATACACGGGCCAAATACATGAGGTGGCCTTGCCTGTCATCTGTGATCTCTGAACTGGAAATGGAGACTGGATGGAAAGATCAGGAATTTAGGTGATGAGGGCATGTTTGGAGTATGTTTAATTGAGTAAGCCATTGCCAAATGGCTTGTTGTGTCCAAGACTGACAGATAAGAGGCAGAAGGGTGACAGTTCAAAATGGAAGGGTGACAAGAACGTGACAAAATGAACAACTTCCCTGAATAACTTTTAACTACATAAACAGTCCTCTGAGATTCTTGCAAACATCTGCTGTCAAATTTGCATCTACTCTGAGAGCCAGATGTTGAGGTTTGTAATCACAAACAGTGAGATCAAGCAGCACATCCTGTATCCTAAACAACCTGCTAACCAAGCCTCACTTGTGTGTTCATCAATTGTCTCTTTTAAAAATTTCAGATTTTTTTTGGTTATTATTTTTATTTCTTACTTTGTGCTGGTTTTCCACATTCTTGAGCTCAGTATGTCTACACCCAGTATTTTTTTCATCTGATAGAGCTGTGCATCTAAGTGATGAGCACGAATTTAAGAAATAAAAGTTAATTGTTGATTCTTTTGACACTCCAAGCTTTTTTATTTTTCAGCTCAGACTTTTCAGTTGATGTAGGAGGATGGACTCTAAATATTTTTAGCTTTCCCCTACAGATTAAGCCAGGCATTTCAATGGTGCTTTTGTACATATTGTTAATATGGTCAGCTAATGGAAGTGAAGCAACTTAGATGAGTAAGTTCTGACCTCCAGAAGGTCATGGTGATTAAGCATGACCAACATGCAACTGAATAAGAAGACATGAAATCTGATAAACAGTGTCTTTGGTGTCACAATATTTTGTGAAATTTTATTATGGAGATAATATAAAGTAGTTTTTAGTTATATGTGTCTACTGTGTGAATTCAGCATTGGTGTGGAAAAATAATGTGTTTGATTGTCTTTCATGTCATCTTGCTGTTTTCCATTTCATCTTCCTGTTTTCATGGCTATCACACAGAAAAGACTTTTGAAAGGTGGGTGATTCTGTGTGAGGGACAGCTGCAGAGAATCTGGGTGTGCCAAGCAAAGTATCAAGGGTTCCTTGGTGAGATATTAGGAAGGAGGAGAGAAGGGATAAACAGAAATAACAACTTTTTTTTACACCAATTGACAGAAATCTTTGCTCTGATCAGAACCCACAAAATAGCAAATCACACTGAGTTACTTAAAAGCAAGATTCCAGCTTCTCATGTTGCTGCCCATTTCATGCCACTTACACACGTCTGTATACTGAATTAGTGAGTATTTCCATGTGTTCTGATTTGCTTCTTAAGAGGTAATTTTCTCAGCCTTTAGAGGCTTCATGTTTGGTTCTATAGAAGTTAAAATGATTTCTGTATTTGTGAAGGTGTGTACAATGAGGCTTGTATGACCAAATGTAGTTGCATTTCTTACTTGGGAGGATAACACTAATTTCCTTCTAATGATGGGGTTTCATTTTCTGGCACATCAGCAAGTCATATAAAAAATGTTGAACTACAAATAAGCTTAAGAGAGCTGAACAACATGTCTAAGGTTCTGAATGTAGAAATAGCAAACAGAGGCGTAATCTCTCCTATTATGCTTGGGCCTTTGGAAACAGAACATGCCAGAAATATCGCCTGCCTTTGTTTTTTGGCATGGCTAATAAATTGCTCCAGTCAACTGGATGTTCCTTTGGAAGGTTACAGTAAATCATGGGCCTGGATGTGAGCCAACGTTCCCTTCTGTGAGGCAAATCTTAAAAGGTGCAAAAAGACTGTGTTGGGCTGTTCTCAGTGTCCTTGTGGACACAGTCTGCTCCCAAGTGGGGGAGACACAACAGGGCAATGGGTCTTTTATACAAGCTGGAGGTAGCCGAAACCACCCCCAGATAATTTAGTTAATTCCTTCAGACAATGGTAGAAAATAATTTAAAGAAAAACAGTTGGATGAAAGCAGAGAGGTGTAACCTCAAAGAGCTGTGCTGAGGTTGCTTATAGAGCTGTGTGTTATTTGCTTAGTGGTTTTAGGAAAGTTGTTTTTGTTTAGGAATGTTGTTTTGGTCCACTTAAGGGAAGAAGTCTTAGCTCTTGTACGTAGCTCTTGTTCTCCTGTGCTAGATTTATTATTAACTTATTGTATAATTGGCACCTGGAATATATCTGGATGTACTCTGATCCAGATGACAACTACTTACCTAGCTGCTCAATTTCATTGGTGTATCCCTTTTCTCCTCCTTCTTTCCTCTCCATCCCTTTTATATTTTCTTGCTTTACTTTAAGGTATGAACAAAGTGTTTTGAAAAGGTTTGAGGAATAGATTCTGAATTTTGGCTTACGATTATCCAGAAAATATTATTAAAGTACTCAAGAAGTATACAGGCATTTCATATTTCAACACTCTCTACCAAAGAAATATCTTCCCATTCTACATGTTCAGTGTATTAGATGAATCAAGGCAAACATAATGAGATACATTGCTGGGCAAGAGTAGAAGGTTGGACTCAGACTCAATTGCATGAGTTTCCTTTGCCTGTGAAGCATGAACAGCTTATTTTTGCCATAGATGGAGGCAGTGTGAAGATTTAAAGGAAAGGTGGGATGTGAGCATGGGAGATAGCCCTGATGCTCCTGTTCTGTCTCTTCCTGGTCTAGAGTAAGTGCTGGTATGGCCCAATGACTTTTTGACACGTGCACATATGTGCAACACATAAAAAGGAAGATGAATTCCTCCCTCACCCCTTCTAGTAGGTTTTAGAAATGGCAGGGTGGCAACACATTTGTGGTATCGCTGGCAGGACAGTAAAGGAGCAGCACTGTTGAGGAAGTGCTGTCTTCAGAGAATCCTCAGCAAGTCTTAGGACTCATGACAATTGCTAATTTTGGAAAACTTTCAGCAGAGCACATAACAGCTTATGTGAACTTTGGTTTCATCTATTAGTAACTACTTCCAGAAGTTAGCTTGAGAGAGAAAATAAAACCTTGCAGTCTCCTGACCAGGACTATGGCAATATGAGAAAGAGCTCTGCTCTGCTGGCTGGTGCAAAGTGAATGTCCTAGAAAATTGCAGTCACTGCAAGAGCTGAATGTCCATTTAGATAAAAACGTATTTGTTAGAAACATGGAGCCTACTCTGGTGGGTCCCAACCTTGCTGTGTTTACTGATGTGTAGAAAAATCATTAAAAGATGTGGAAGCATGCATAGGAGTCTCTTGGTTATTGAGGTGGAAAGAAATATTTCTGTAGCTTTCAATGACCTTGTGAGTCAAGCCTCACTCTATCATTAAAAAAAAAAAAAAAGTAGGAAGGAAGTGAGCTTTCTTGAATTTCAGGTTCTTTTTTAAATGAGTCAGCACAGTCTAATCTATACTGTGATTAAGTGCCTGTAGCCAGGAGGTTCAGAGAAGAAACAAACACAGTTTTGTTAGTCCCCTTCCTCCAAGCTGTGGTGCCATTTCAGTGCTGCTATTCCTGCCGGCCCGGCCGATGTGCACAGCCAGAGGCACACGCACCCTCCGAGGGCCACGGGGCCACACAGAGCCTGCTGCTGGCCTTGTCAGAACTTGAGAGCTCTCTAAATGCTGGATTCTTTGTTGCCATAATGCTGGGAAAATAGTAGGGGACACTGCATTATACATATAGCTGGAACCTTGGGGAATAGGAGCATTTCTGAAGTGATGGCAGAGCATAATTCTCATAAATAAATGGGGACGTAATTACTGAACGTTGACTGGATTTCTGCCTGCTGTGGCACTCCAACTTGCTAGACAATTATTATACTGAGGGATTATCTTTTAACAGAGCACAGTTATCTTTTCTGTTTGTTTTTCTCATTTTGCTATTCACATAAGCCAAGGGAAATGCAAAGTGTTCTAACTGGTCACGGATCTTTCTATTGAATAAGCTCTAGCTTTATTTAGAAGGGTTTTGTGTAGTGCATTCAGTTTACAGCTGGGGCAAGGTTGAAGGTGAGGAGAGAATTTGACAGGTCTGTTTTACAAAGGCACCACAGTGAGGATGTGAAATGGGGAGACAAACAGATAAACATCATGTTGAAATGAGTTATGAGTAACAGTCCTATAAAGACATCAGTCTCCCTCTGTTTCTATCAAAGTAAGGAGCTTTGACCTTTTACCTCTGCCTCACCTGCCTCAGCTTGCAAATCTGACAGCTGTGAATGGTATTAAATGTACCCACAGAGTAGCAATGTAGTGATTAAAAATAAAATACTACTTTGTCATGTTTACTGTCTTCTACAAGACCTCTATTTGCTGTATATGTTTTGCAAGAGTTAAATAACTGCCTATGCTACGTGACCTGAATCCCAAAACAGCAGAAAAAAGGAGACTGTATATACTGAAAAAAAACCTCTGAAGACATTCAAGACAAGTAACAGATGGCAAAAGGGACAGGCAAGGGAACAAACTGAATTGCTGGAAAATAACTGGAGAATGGTTAAGGTAGAGGGAATTATAGAGATAATTTTGTCTCTGACAAGTGGGCAGAAAATAGAACAAGGGAGATGAGAAAAGGCAAAGAGTGAGGGGAGGGGGTGGTGGAAGATGCACGTGAGTGACTGCTTTTAATCAGTGAAGAAAAAAGACTGGTGAAGAATGAGAAGAGATGAACGAGGAATAAATATTGTGTTCCTTAGAGTTTGTTTTTCTACAGAAATCTGTTTATTCTGTCCATTTTGTGAGAGATTGAAGAGAAACATGCAGACAGTGGAACAAAGATTCTGGCAGAACTCATGTGGATAACTATCTTTCATAAACCTGCCTAAATCCAAGGCTGATGACTTGCTAAGCTCCCACTGTAAATTTCAGCTGGAAAATACTAATCTTATTTTTCAGAACCCCAGAAACAGTAATATTCAATGCAGGAATGATCCCTTCTTAAGCTCTTATTATTTCTAAGTCCTGTCTCCATTCTATTGGCTCAGTATGGGTAAATCATCACCACACTGACTTTGATGTCATCTTGTAAAATCAGGACTATTGCTTGTGAAACATTCAGGATCAGGATACAGCTGAAAGGTGAAAAGTAGCAGGTAGTGTGGATTCATAATCTGACATTTTAGGAGCTGTCTTTTCCCCCAAAAACTTTATAGACTGACCAGCCCAGTCTGGCTCAGTCAGATCTTGAACTCCTTCAAGCCCAGGGTTTCCACAGCCTCCCTGACCAAACTGTGCTAGTGTTTGATTTATGGGAATGGTGTTTCAATAGCTGCTGTGCCCTGTGCATGGCTGCATTGTGTGGTACAGCCCTGACCTTTTCAATATTCTGTCATCTAAATGCCAGTCACCTCTCAGAGCTTCTGCAAAGAGTTAGGCTGTGGGGGAGTGTAGAGTGCTGAAGAGACAGACTAGTGGGATTCATTGTCCTACACCACAAAACATGAAGGACATCACTCTGATAGAGGTCTCTGAGGGATTGCAATGAGGGTGGGCTGAGGCAGGCTGAAGGTCAGCAGCTCTCTTCTTGTGGCCTTTTGGAGACCTTCTGTGCAGAACAGTGTGGTTCCATAAAATAAATAGGAAAGTAGGAAAGAAAGTGTCACTTTCAGCAGAAAAGGTGAGACTGTGACCCTCAGGTGCCACCAGCTGCTGGCAGGATGAACAGTATTCTGTACCTGCCCTGCCTGATGTCTGTGGGTTATTTGAGTTATAAAGTTTTCGGGGGAAAAGACCACCTTTCTTAATAGGTACTCAGTAAAACAGACCCACTGTGGTCTTTAGCTGTTACTGTAATAAAGAAAGATGATAGTATTTACTCATAGAGAGTAGGCTGGTTTTGTTGGGGTTTGGATTATTTTTAAAATCACCTTATGATTTCCCCTGGAAGTTCCTGTCAGTGAACTCTGAAGAAAGTCTGTAAGTTGTGTAGGAGAGCAGGTTCACCTGAGCACTCCCATCCAGCCCTTTCTCATCCTCTCTCCCCACCTAAAGCTGTCTGGTTATCACTAAAGTTGTTATTATTCCCTTTGGCAATCCTTGAGTTCTTCCTGATGTGTAAAACCTATTTATTAGTGTGGTGTATAGATAAGTGAAGCAGTAGCCATGGGGGGAAAATAGAGTTTTTTATATTTATGTGACAAATAAGTGGCAAAGTACTAAATCCTATTTAGAATCTCTGGTTTTGGGAAAACTGGATATTTTCTTCTCTTGCTTCCTCAGTTTTTCTGACCTTAGGCAACTCACTTCACCTCTGTATATCAATTTTCCAAACTGTAAAGACAGGTTAATAATCTATATCAAATTGTACTTTGTTGCCTTGATAAGTGTATAGAGAAAGTCATGTTATAGTTTCATTGTTTTAAATTATGTTGGGAAGTGATAGAAATCAGAGAATAAACTGATCAGTATAGCATCAATCTGTTTTCTCCTTCTGAGCCTGTATTCTTGCTCCCAAACAGTATTTAAGAACATTTGAATGCTTTACTTTACAACAATATGCAAAATGCCAAAATTGTTAGCCCACACTTTTCCCCTAGAAATTCCTTACTTCCAACATCATTGAGAATATCAGTGCTTAATGAATTCTATATTGTGTTTTAGCTAGTTTTTTGTCCTCGACGTGGCCTGTGACTCATTTGCTGCATGGTTTTCAAGCCCTGCTTTGAATACTAACTTATGAATTTTCTTGCCTTTTTTCCATGACACTTACTACTGCAGGAATCATGCTGGGAACCAGTGTTTGAGTTTTTAGTTTGGAAACTGGAAAAATGTTTCTGTTCCAAGTCACCGTTTTCTATAAAACAAAATTCGGAATTTATATTTTGGAAGAACTAGGGGTGTTTATGTGTTTATACACACACATCTCATTATATTACATCATTATTTTATTATATTAAATTTTCTAACTGCCTTGCATCCTTACTCCTGTATGTTCACTTTTACTGAGAAAACAGTAAAGAAGAGTAAGGATAGGAAACATTTGTACTTGAAGATATACAGGCTTTACTCATATATTCTTTTTTTTTGTTTTTTTTTTTTTTTTTTTTTTTTTTTNTTTGTGCTGGTGTCCCTTCTGACCCCTTCAGCCTGGTCACAAATCTGCAGCTGTTGTTCTTTCCTAAATCTGAAAGAGTCTTCCAAAGTAAGAAGCCCTTCCTTCAAAAAATAAAATACAGCATTTTGGCACATAATCCTTAGCAGACAATCTCTGCTAAGTAGAACTTGCACTAAAATTGAAGTTTACAATATTAAAACAGAGCCTTCTACGAGTTCCAGCAGCACAAAAGGTTCTTATGGGTCCTGTGACAAGTTTGACTCACTTTGGAAAAACACATTCCAATAGATGTTAGCTCCAGTTCTAGGGAAGGACAAGCAGTCTTGTCTGAAAGGCAAGCGTAGTGAAGACCTGCATATTTCAGGATACATCATGTGCTGCTCAGGTGCAGAGGCAAAAATTCAATCCCTTACGAGTGCGTCTGCCCAAACTGGAGCAGAGGTAGCTGTTCTGCCTCCGCCAAAGTGTGTTTGATCTTGCAAGTTATGGAATATTTGTTTTATGACTATGAGAGTGCCAAGAAATTCTTTGAAGCAAAGTCTGTAACCTCGGAGGCTGAGATGGAATAGGATGAAACAGGAAAGTTACTGGAAGATGACATTGTTAAAAAAAAAAACCCAAAACCCCCGAAACTCGAACCCAACAACCTTCCCTCCAACCCTTTTTAAGCCTGCTTCTTTTAATTATATTGCTTGTCATGACTCTAATTCTTTAAATTAATTATGGTGACTGATATGAAGTCTAAAATGCCTTTTCCAATGTACATATGATATGATGGATTGTGATTAATTGAAATATAGTGGTCTGAAGTTTGATAGCTTATGAAGTACAGTTTGTGATACAGCCTCAGCTTCCATTCTTTTTATTGAACTGTCTTTCTGAATGTCATTAGAGCATTAGACCCAGAGGGAGACCATATAAATGACAGATCACTGCTGAACAAAATTCCAAGTTTTCCTTTCTTCCTTCCAGACTGAAGTAGCATATTGCTCTACTACCCTGCCTGTTTTTTCAGGCAGAAAGAAGCTGTGGCAAAAATTTTTGGTTTAAAATGAAATCTGTACTTGCGTAGTAAAGTCTTTGCTATCCTGTCCCTTTGTGGACTTGTCTGGGTGGCACAGTATGTAAGTGAAATTATTTAATAGGAATATGTACCGCAGTCCCTGTGAAGGGACTGGTTTTGACCCTTGCTTTTGGCTATTGAGTCTCTCCCCCTGCAGTCATTTGTGTCACCATGCTGGAAATGTTCTGTAGAGGGAGGTGCTTGGTGACCAGGAACAGCTTCAATTCCCTTCCCTCCCAGGTTCTGGCCAGTTCTGTGAGAGACCTTGATAGCTTCAGCGATTTGATTTAAAGTTTTGATTTGCTTAACCCTAGTTCCAAATAAGACTACAGTGAGAGCATGGGAGTTTTTGGGCTGGTGTGGTGTTTGCTTTTTCTTTTTTCCTTCATTGCCTCAAAAGAATCTGCAGTGGGAGCAGTATCTGTAATTGTGTTTTGTACAGAACCTAAAACAGTCATTCCCAAATCCTGAAAATATTTTCAATAGGCATAGGATTAAGATATTTAGGACCTGAAACTGAAGTCTTAATTTGTTTTTAAGCCAATCTGAGGCCCCTCTTTTGCCATTGCAATTATTGTAGGTATTACAGGTCTCTCCTGTATATGAACATCTAATGGTTACTGTCTTTTATTCCTTTTCTGTACCACTCCAGGGAACTAGTCAGGTTTAATGTGAGTACTGAACATAACTGTGCTTCTTTTTAAAGACCAGATATGATGAAAGGGGTTGTCTGAGAGCAACTCAATGGGCAGAGCCGTTAAGAACTTCCCTGGAGTTGCTGATGAACACTCAGAACTTTAAACATAGAGAAAGCAACAGAAATCTGCCAGGACTTGACAGAAAATCCCCTGATGCTAAGAAGGGATACAAAAGAACTGATACCTTATAAAACTCAGCTCCAGTGTGCAGGACAGCCCATGGAACCCCACCAGCTCTGATAATCTATGCAAGATATTTGATAATTGGCAAAAAAGATAAGTGAACAGCAATATTACGTTGCAAGGATTTGTAGAACATGTGCAACCAGGAGAAGAGGTTTGACAATCCAGCTATTAGCCCCAAGGAATTCCTCATGGGAACAACACTGCAGGAAAATATGAACAGTGTTGCACAGATAGAAAAAGAGACATAAATTAATTTGAAGTTGAGGATGCTGACACTTAATTATTCTCATTATTAAATAATGGTATCAGCCAAAAAAACNACCCCAAAAACCAAAAATCCAGTGGTCTGCTGGAATGCGAAAATGTAAATATTTGTTCTCAGGAAGAGGATTTGTGAAGTAATGGGAAATGGCAGTCTATCTTTAAACATTCAAAAAACAGTCAGTAATTTTTTTGAGAATTTTTTTTCTCCACGGACTATAGAAGAAATGTAGGCTCCTGAATTAAGGTATAAAGTAGGTTGTGATGCGATTGCCCTGTAAATGTCTGGTTGTTCATTATTGCCCATTTAATCACATTTTCAGGATAAAATTATCCATGATAGCTTTTAAATCCTCCAATTCTTTGGTTAGGGGTACACCAAGACAGATTCAAGAAGATGATCTTCAAATCCTCTTTTGAGCAAAGAAGTTCCAAATAAAATGAACTTGACATAATTCAGCTGTGCCACAGTTTGTAATTCGGGGAAAGATTTTTAAAGGTAGAAATGAAAATTAACAATATCTTTTTGATCTGAAAGCAAGTAAAGAAGTTACACGTTAGTTTTAGAACTGGTTTCTACCAGATGCTTGTTGGTCTCGGCAAACAAACAAAAATTGGGATAATTTTGTGAACAGACCCTCAGATGACCAAATGAAGTGAATTATTTCACACCACTTACCATGAGAATGCTGGATGATGTAAATGCCTTTTCTTTAACTACAAATTTTTGTCAAGTGGCTTAAAAACACAAGACTGTATGGGACATATTGGAGGCTTATTGAACGTTTGCTGGGTTTAGTAAACAGAGGAATAGAAGGATATAAAGTTGTAGGTATTGATATATTAGTCTGAGAAAGGAACATGTGTGGAAATACAGCCACAGGAGACGTGCAAGTATGAAACAAGTGGTATGTGAACTGTCCCTGGAAATGAGAGACTAAAAATGAGCATTTATAACCCAGGCATTGAATGAGGCACCACAGTAGCCATCTCACTGACATAATGAGCTCAGTATTTCTTGTATCTGAGCTGTAATTTCAATGCCTCTGCAGGCACTGCAGATCTTTTTAGATCTTCCTAATTCACCATGCAAAAGAGGAATTTCCTGTCTAATCCTATCCCTATTTAAATTTTTACATAGGATCATTAGTGGGGTTAGCTGTAAGGTGTTTGTCTCATTAGTGTGTTGCTGAAAGAACCTCAAGAGTTGCAGTTTTACTCTGCATTAAAATGTTATGCAAATTCCCCATCTCACTCAGGGTATCAGAGTGAAACACAGATGCTGTTTTATTATTCTCAACTCACTTTTGACTTGTTTTACTAGGCTTTGGGCTCAACAGGCCCAAAAGTAATTAAATGCTTCCTTTGTGCAATTTGGAAAATCCTTCATTAGCAGTGTTAGCTTCCTTCAAAATGAATGCTGTGCACGCCAAATTGACCTGCACAGGAAAAAAACCATAAAATTCCCTCTTTAAAGTTAAAAGGAAGTGGGAATTCTTCTGCTTCATGGCATTATCTTAAGCTTAACCTGTTAATATCTTTCTCATCCATTAGAGAGGAGACTATTAGACACCTTTTGTTCAAGGTTAGTCTGGGGTCTGTTCTGATTTATTATGAAGACAAAAGACAATTAAAGCAGTGCTTGAAGAAGGCAGGAGGCTGGCTAAGGATTTAGGGAAAGGGATATAAAACAGTACCAGTGATAATGTTAAACCAAGCTGCTGCTGTTATCAAGGCAGTTGGGTTCCTTGAGAAACCAAAATCCTTCATGTGAACAATCAATATCCCCATGACTTGCTTATTGATCCTCCTTTCTTCTGTGACTGTATTGGCTTAAGAAGGCAGACTAGTTAAAGGCAAGATATCTGGCTTGGAAATTCCTTGAAAAACCCAATGAGGTGCTTGGATTTCAACATATTGCTTCTTCTTGACCTTGCAGCAAGTCCTGGAAAAGATGAACAAAANGAAACCAAAATCCTTCATGTGAACCTGTCTCCCCTTCTCACCACTGAACTATCCATATGCAACTGTCTTCTTCCAGGTATTTTGTGGTAATTAACAAATCAATATCCCCATGACTTGCTTATTGATCCTCCTTTCTTCTGTGACTGTATTGGCTTAAGAAGGCAGACTAGTTAAAGGCAAGATATCTGGCTTGGAAATTCCTTGAAAAACCCAATGAGGTGCTTGGATTTCAATATCTTGCTTCTTCTTGACCTTGCAGCAAGTCCTGGAAAAGATGAACAAAAGGACTTTAGAAGATGTATTTTTTAGGACTTGGTCCTTTAAATCAGTGAGACTGGTGTAGTCTGCAGGATTTCTGAAGTCTTTCTGGAGAGCTTTCCTATGGGCTTGAGTTCCACCAACTCCTGGAAAAAATTGACATTGACCAATGATTCTGAGTGGCCTGGCTTATAGGACATAAATATATTAAAATAATACAGGAAAAAGTAGCAAGAATATTTCGTTTGAGATCAGTGAGAGATATAAAGCTTTAAAACTAAATTTACAGCTGTTTGGATACATCTAACTCATGTATGGTGAGCTTTAGTCAGTAGTTTGTCTTTGTGTGCCAGTGGAAATGTGAAAGGATTATATTCCAGTGCAATTCAACCAGATTTATGGCAATTATAGGCTCTGGTAGCAGAACATAGTAAAGAACTAAAAAAAAGTTGGATGAGTGCTTGTTTTCAACCTTTTTAAATATGAACACATGAAATTATTTGTATAAAATAAAAGCCAGAGTGAAGATGGTGGCAAAACCCCCTACTAAATAACCCTGTAATGTAAAGCCCTCCTATGAACTCTTGCCTGTAATGACATTCACATCTGCTTGTGAAGACAGGTTTGTCCAAACAATAGGAAGGTATTCTGCCAAAATATTTCCAAATATTTTGGAAACTGTGAAATAAACTACTCCTCAATCCCATAAAGTTTCTATTAGGTACTCTTCATCTTTAGATTAATAAATTATAAAATTTGAATCTGCAATGAAGGCTAATAAGCCTTGGTAAGATCAGCATGACTTTTCCTCTTGAATGAGTTTATAGTCAAGTAACAGGCACTGTAATATTGTTATGACAATATAACACATTGAAATAATGCTTGAAAGAGCCCATTAAATTAAAAAGCTATTTGGGTACTTGACTATTTGATCTGTGGAGCAAACTTTTCATCACTGTTTATTGAGAATTATTTACTGGGGAGTCAGAAATTTCTAATAAAACTAGTGACAGAGTAGCATTATGAAAAACTAAATTTTCTGTTAGAAACATAAGATTGCTGCTGTTGGAAAAGAGTGACTATATTTCTTAGTTATTTATTATTGAGTTTTGAATTAACTGGAATAACATAAGACTTAGGTATGAGAGCCCCCTCAGTGCACACTGTGACTGCTGTACAGTGGCAGTCACAGAAAAGAAAAATGTTGGCCTGGGTAAAAGAAAAGGATAAAGGATATATTATTATGCTATGGGAAACACAGGTGAGATTATCACCACTTAAATATTAATTTCTCCTCAGATATGGAGGGTTTAGATGCAGAATTCTATCCCCAAAATCTAAGTCAGGGCTGTGTCTGAACGCTTGGGTTGTGCAGTTGCTCTGGCACCTCCCATTGGCCTTCCATGCTAAAATCTCAGCATCTGCAGTTGTATCTTTAGATCCCAATCTTTTGGGGGTGCATAGATATCAGTAGACTGGAATTTTGGTTTGTTGGAAAACTTTAAGATGCAACACTTAATAGTAAGTGTTTTCATGATATTGCCAGCTGATGGTTATGAATCATACTTCCCTTGAGGCAGAAATTATTATTTGACTGCAGTGCATCAAACAAAGAAGGTTTTGTTTTATTCCTTTTGAACTGCCCTTGGTTTTATCCTTGATTGGGTTAAAATTTAGTGTTGTCATCCATCTAAGTAATAATGATGCACTTCAACTTATTGTCATCTAAACTCAAAGCCTTGTGAATATCTGAAGAGGAATAACTAAAATCAAATTTAGGACAGAAACAAAAAGCAAATTGACATATCCTGTCAGTCTGTGAATTAAAATAAGAGTAGACAAAAGCTATTTTTTATTTTTAGTAGGAGATTAGGGGAAATAACTTATTGTTTAGTGTTAGATAGTGTAACTAGAAAACTGATGCATGTTTATGTGTTTTCCTTCTGCAGTGACCTTTTGCATCCTGCTCAAAGCTTTTGTCTCTGATTTTAGCAGAGAGGTTCTTCAGTTTGTCATATTTTGAGAATCATGACAGAATCATAGACTACTAGGTTGGAAGGACCTCAAGGATTATCTGGTCCCACTTCTGGCAAAAACATGGTCCAGACAAGATGGTCTAGCTGAATCTTATAAGTGTCACATGTTGGGGAATCCACCACTTCCCTGTGGAAAATACTGTGATGGCTGATTATTCTCACTGGGAAAATTATCTCTCCTGTGTCCACTCAGAATCTCCCCAGGAGAAACTTATACCCATTACCCCTCATCTTTTCCTTCTGATTCCCTGTAAAAAGGGAATCACCATCTTCCTTTTGCATCTTTCTTCCTACATCTCCTTTGTGGCCACCCATTTAAATCCTGAAACTCCCTTAAGCCTTGTTTTCTCCAGGCAGAACTTCCCAATTCCCTCAGCCTTTCCTCATATTGGCTTCCCAATCCTTTGGCCATCTTTGTGGCCCTTCCCTGGACCCTCTCCAGCCCATCCATGCCTTTTCAGCATAGTGGGGACCAAAACTGAGCACAGGATTCCAGGTGTAGCCTGACAAGTGCTGAATGGGGCAAGAACTTCTTTATCTTGCAGCTCATTGTACACTGGGGTGCTCAGGTCTCTTTCCAGAGTGCTGCTCCCAGCTGGGCAGATCCCAGGTTGGAAAGTTTAAGAATGTTTTGCAAACTGTTTGCTTGGTTGTTTCCAGGTGCTTCACCTCAGTAAACACCTGCTAGAGAGACAAAATTGGGGAAGAAATTGTGGGGTTTAATAGTGATTTGATGGCTTTGCTGAGATCTGCTGGAATACTTGAACGTTGATTTGGCAAACAAAAGGAATTTAAAGGAATTTATTTACCTGCAAAGTGTATTACAGAAGTACCAAACCTCTCCTATTTACTATGAATCTTTTATGAACCAGTTCAATATCTGTGCTTCCCCTACACTTTGCTGTTTCTTGTCTTTTTATCTTTTGTCTTTTTGTACTCCAGTAGTGTCATTCTGCATCTACTGAGCTGAAACTTTTGAAAAGGTGAAGGGCTGGTACTGTGCTGCACTTTAACTAGTTGGGGTATGTTTTGTCACCCTAAGTACAGTTTGTTATGGGAATTTTGGTTTTATTTATTGTCAAATCCTAAAGATGTTAGTGTATGGTGCCCACACCTTTAAATAATAAAACTCTTATATTTGTTTGCAGATACTTTAATCTGTTGTTAATAAACTTGAAAGAATACAGTCTTGTCTAATAAACACATCAAATTAATGGGTACCAAAACAGTTCAGAAGAGTGTTTGTTGTTTGGTGTTTAGATTTCAGTCAAAATTAATCAACAATGGATGGGCCCTGCTGTATTTATTAGCAACACAAATCCCTGTGATTCAGTGCCAGGTCCCTTTGACTTATTCCAGTGTATGCTGGCAGGGGTACAGGACTGATAAATACTTACATCCTTGTGACTGGGAAAGAAAGAGAGGAGGGGGACAGAGCTGAGAAAACAGACCTCACATTTGGCATGGGTTCCTTGAGAGCCATTTTGAATCCCTTTCAGAGTGAGCTCCCTTGTAAATGGGAAGTCATTGATTCAGGAACAGTAGAGGCTTTTTTTCTTTGTGAAACCTTCAGCTGGCTGCATAAGTCTGCACGGTTTTGTTTTCACTTCCCCTCCCAGGATACTCTCTTTTCCCCAATTTTAGTTTTCATTCTCCTTTGCTTTTTATTGAATTTCTTTAAGAGATGCACTAATTGACAGGAGAAATGCTGTTGCAGACATGCTCCGTCTTGGGAACATCTGCAATGGTCTAAACTATCTCGTGGCAGAGAAAGTGAAGGTGTTTGAAGTTTTAAAGTTCCATTTGTGACTTCAAGGCAAATTATGGCTCATTTTGTGGAGGGTAAAAATGAATGGCTATAATCAGAAAAGTTTCTGCTAAATCAAATGAAAATCCTTGCTGATTCTCTGCTCCAGTCACTTGTGAAAATGGAAATACAGAGGTTTCACTCATGGAGATTTTCTGTCCTGCCAAATTGGGAAAGTTTATTTTCCCTGAAGATGCCCACTCGCATTTTGCTTCTGGAACCCTAAATTCTGAGTCTACAAAGTAAAAACACTCCAATTCTGAACAGGAGCATGTTGAATTTCTTGTAAGAATTACTTAGTGATAAACTGTGTGAGGAAACGAGTTTCAGCATGTTGTTCATGCACTGCTGGAATTTCAATAATGTTATCTCCAGGACTAGTAGTTGCACTTGATACTGATAAGTAAACCAGTCAGGTCACAGTACCTGCTACAAATTCTTGTTCTTGACATGACATTTACTGTTTCACAGCTTTGAACCCAATTTTATTTTTCTAATGGCCAAATGACTCCTGAAAGTTTAGGATACTTTCTGAGGAGAGGAGCTTACAGTAGAAGGGACTTTCAAAAATGCTGTTTGAAAACAGAGAATTCAGCTGTTGATTATGGGAGAAACAGGGGGAAAAAATTATTGTGGCAGTATTGCTACATGTCAGCCTAATGACAGACTCTGCTGCTATTCACTCTTGGGTCTAGTTCCTTGTGTCTTTGTTGTCATTTGTCTTATGAAGGGAAGGTGGGGTGCTTCTCCCTGGTAGATAGAAATGGTCTGGGACAGTGCAGAATTATCCTCCATGGGACTGTGTGTGTGACTTTCTCTCAGGCAAGCCCCACCAATAACTGCTCTGCATCAGTGGTTGTGCTTTTGCTGGGGGTTTTCTCTCCTCGGGGAAAACCTGCACTGAAAAGGGAAGAAATGAGCTCTTGTCACTTGAGAGATGCATCCAACAATGGTGGCCATTTTCTGCCTTACGGAATATTGATGTGGAACATGTGCAGTTTACCCCTGTGATTACAACAGATCCTGCTCTTCTTATTATTTCTAGGAAAATACAGAAAACAGAGACTTCCTTCAGAAATTGGGAGGCTGCCTGTGAGGCTGTTGAGTGGGTGGAATTACTCACAAAGTTAGTTCAGTACCTTGCATAGTTGCCTTGGGTATAATTTGGCATCTTCTAATTTAAGAATATTTGTCTTGTGTTCCTCCCCCTCTTTTATTGCCATTCTAATTGGTGTTCTCTGAGGTATTGAGGGAAAGTAATGTTTGGCGAACAAGTAGTTCAGGAGAGGATAATTATAATTCAGAATATAAGCTATGTATGAATTACAGTTGTCACATTTATTTTTCAAAGCTATTTAGGAAATGATCTAGGAGAATCATCTTTATGATGTCTGTTGTTCAAGAAATCTTCAATGTCTTCTCAGGCTGAAATATCCATTCAAAACTGTTCCAAGTTTTTGAGGCTAGGAAATTTATGACTCTGTGGTATCATATTCTTGTGTTGATAATCTGAATGTAACTGAATGATTAAAATCCTGACTTTGAGGTGGATGTTTTAGTTCAATTTTAGCTAACATATAAAAAATACTTGTATAAAAGTTTCCTTTCCTACCACCATGCATTTGAGTAAACTCATCTGCTAAAGCAATTGTGGAAAGTGGTTGTGTAGAGATCATTTTGCCTTTGCCCCAAGCACTTACCATCTTTTCTCTTCCCAGTGGTGCTCCTGTTTAGCTGATGCCTACAGAATGACCACAGGGTTTCATTGCAGGCACAGCAGCTACAAAGGACTGTGTTCCCAGAATGGGCAGGAGAAAGCTTGCCAGAATATTCAGCAAATAATTTCCCTCAGTAGATCCTGCTGTTACTGACAGATGGCATTGCACCTTGGAAATACAGTTTACATGCTCTTTTTCACTTGTTTTCCCTTAGGATCATTTGGGTTCTCACAGAAAATTCTGTTTTGGCGAAACAGAGGCAGGTTATGCAACTGTTTTCACTGAAGTGCCTTTTTATCACTAGGAGGCAAAATTTTGCCATAGTAATTTCAGAATATTTTTGAAGCATGGAATTTTTGTGGTGTTTGGGCAGCAGGAGAAATAAAACTCATAATGTGTTTTGAGTTAAACTTTTGTGCCTAGAATCTATTTTTATGGATTTTTTTCTTCCTAAATCAGAAAGAAATTAAACTTCAAGAGCTTCAACAAAATGGATTTTTTTAAACTGTTGTTCTGAGTATTTGCTGTCTAATGTTGAAGGCTGGCTGGCCCTTAATCTTTTCAGTAACACTGCTGATGAGGTTGTTTTTTGTGCCAATTAAAATGGTAATTTTTCGTTATTTAGAAGCATCCAAAGGTGACTGTAATCCATCACTTACTTGATTTTGTCCCAGTTATCAAAACCCTAACTTTTGGTTTCCATTAAGTTAGCTTTTGTTCACATGCAAGACAAAGGTGTGGAAAAAAGTACGAGTGTCATATCCTCAAATCACTTGCCTTTTTCTGTCTCTGAGGCTCTGCCATTGTCCTTCAGTGTTGATTTGGTTAACAGAACACGACTCTTCCTTACTTACCTTCTCTCAAGTACTTCCTTTGGGAAAAATGGAACAACTGGAAGGTCCACTGGCATGGAAGTTGCCAATGGCACCTGCTGGCAGCTCACCTTGACCAAAAGCCTGACTTTACCAGTTAGTTTTAAGTACTGCTCTCCTCACTCCTGTGACTGTACTGGAAATGAACCTGATGAGGAAAAACATAATTTGACTGGTAACGTCTTTTGGAAGGGTCAGCCCTGTGATGCATTGGGGTAGAGTGGGAAGTCTCTGATGTTGGTTTAATAATTAAATTACAGGAATGAAGAACACAGAGGAGCTACCTGATTAGAGAAGGAAAATACCTTCAAGGGAGGGCACCCATGCCCCACCCAGGTGTTGGCAACATTCTTTCCAAATGCCATTCAGGGAAGCCCCCTTCACTACACATAGCCAGCATAGAGCTCCTCATTTAGCAATGGCAGAAGATGTGACAGGGCATTCTTTATTTTATTTTAATAATATTGGTTTTATTTTCTTTTCTGCAAGACTGAAAGCTTTTTTATTTTTTGTCTGATATTTGTGAAAGGAAGTGTTGGGTACTAGTTGATGAAATAGCTCTTTTGCTTTTATGGGACTGTAGTTAACAAAAACCAAGTTTTAACCATTAATTTCACCTATTTCCTTCCTGGACTTTTGTCATAGGTCCTTCTTTCTCTGCTAGAAAAGGTGGAGGAGCAGGGCAGAAGCAAATCAAGCTATGGAACAGGCAGACAAAAGAGGCTGAGTAGCCCAGATTTTGGATGTCCTGCTACCCATGGAATCTGCAGCTCTAAGTCAGGTACCCAGGTTTCTGATCAGCTTGAGGCTGGGATCTGGATGGATCCAGCTGCAAGGAAAATCCCTTGATGACAAAAGAGGTAGTTAGAGATGGCCAGGATAAAGATATGGGCTTAGGCCAAAGGGAGGGAGTAAGGGACACCAACACCACCATGAAGGTATTCACGTGGTATCTGGGTGTCCACTGAGTGTTGGCATATTTGTACAAAGCAGAACCATCACAGGAGAAGAAACAGATTTTACAACCAGGCAGTGATGATCATCTAGAGATGTAGGTTCAAGTCCTGGCTTAGAACTGGGTAAGAGATACAGAAACAAGCTTTTCTTACTGTCATGGGTAGCCAGATTAACTCATTGTATTTAACTCTTAATTTGAGGAATGCAGTTTTCCTAGACTATATGGCATGTTAGCTGAGAGGAAGAATATATGCATTTAGTCCTGCAGCTGCTAGAGTTTGCATGAGAACCAGGACTAGGTGAGAAAAGCCTTTGAAAGGTTCTTGGAGAAACCAAAAAGCCTCTGGTTGCTTCAGGCCCATCTAGTAGTATGTGAAACAGGAATTTGCCATGCTCACACAATGATGTTTCTCATCAACTTTGGGAAAGATCCACTGAGGAAAAAAACAGCTACAAAACCAAAGTTGATGGGAAACATCATTGTGTGGGAGGGAGGAGCAGGGAATGATGCAAAGTGTGTTGGTTAAGTGTTGGGCTGAGCTACTCTGGCAAAAGGAATCTTTGCAATTGGTTGGGCTTTGTGTGCACCTTCGGACAGCTGGGCTGGGAGGAGTCATGAGAGAAATGTGTGAGTCAAGAGTGGAACCAATCTGAACGTGCACACACAAATGGGGAAGGTTGTTTTTCCTTTACCAGTGGGAGGAATGGAATACAAGCATGAAGGTAAGAGTCTATCTGACTCATGCCAAAGAAGTCACCCATCAGCTGGGTAGATTCTGTCACATTTCCTTTGTGATTATTCAGTGCAATAATATATAGCCTGCCCACAGTCTTTTCCATGTCCAAAAAAGTGATTCTGCATGACACATATTGGAACAATACAAGAACTTTGTAGTAAGGTTATTTTGGTACCTTTTTGTCATAAAGGTAAAACTGTTTCCAGAATAATTGCCTGACAGTATGAAAGTCAAAGTTTTGCTTTTGCTGTAAAGGCTCTAATACTTAAGTATGTATTTTTCTCTCTTTAAACCATGTAAGTTACTAAACATGCAGGCATATAAACCACTTTAGTGAGGTTACAAAAATCATGATTGTCAATGACAGTAATTATTGGGTTTGAAGGGCGATGACTTCAAAATAAACCCTTATTTTTCCAAGCATCAGAGCTTGAAATATGTGCATCTTTCCATGCCAATAGCAAGTATGTGAACACCCTAATTAATTCTCCTCCATACAGTCTGTGCCTTTTTGTGTTTCACAGGCAAGGGTCAGTGGAAATAGGTAAGTTGGAATTTTCCACACACCATGTGTTATTAGAATTTGTGTCTGAACTTTTAATAAAACAGAAATACATCTCTATATAATAAGAGATCCTAGCTGAGCTTCTTAACCCGGGTGCATGCGTTCCTACCTCTGCTCCAGACAAAAGAAAATGAATGCCCCCTTCAGTGATGAAAATGATGAAAGATATGGAGTTCTAGGATACCATCAGGGTTTACTGGTGTTGTACATTGAACTCAGAGATGGATTGTGACTCAGAGGCTGCCATGGCACCTGTACACTCTGTTAAGTTACCACTGGCTGCTTGTCCTGCAGCAAATGTGTGCTTCCTTATTACTTTTGTGTAGGTCTCTTTGCCAGCTGAGACCTGCTGTTGTTGTCTACCCATTTAAATGATTTGTGTCAGAGTTGCTGTACCCAGATGCTGTAGAGTCTTTTTGGAGGTGGGAGGGTTTTTTTCCTCTAGGTGATAAGCAGTACAGGAATCATGAGCTCAGGCAACAGCTGGAACTCATGATGTGCCAGTCAACTGGATGGGGCTGCTGAGGAAGGGATGTAACTAAACAAAACTGATAGATTTAACTGAGTAAGGAAATGTTTAACTTCCAGATGTTTAAACTGTAATCCCTCTGATGAAAACTCTTATCCTCCCGTGTTTGGAATGGATGGGAAAGCAATGTGCTGTGCCTGTCTGGTTGCCCGTGTGCCACTGCAAGATGCCGAGGAGCAGCAATGATTGTGCCGTTGTTTCTCTCTGAAAGGGAAATAATAATTTTGTCCTAAAAGGGAGTGTGTGCCTGGAGGATGCCAGAGCTGTGTCTTTTGTGTTTTTAATTAAATTAAAAAGTGTCAATACTAGATAACTCTGAGGTAAAACTCCAAATATCTGTAACGAACCCACAAATCCTAATTCATCATTACAATGTGTCTCTGCAAGCAATAAACAGCCAAGCAGAAATCTCTCCTGTGTCCAGGGTGGAATTCCCCCAGCACGGAAAATCCCTGCACATGGTGAAGGGCTGCTGCTGCTGCCAAATTCAAGAGATCTGTGCAAAAAGTGTTGGCATGGGGAACATCCCATGGGCTGATTAGGGTGGGCAGTGTTTGCTCAAATAGCAAGAGCTGGGCAGTGGCCTAGGAGCACTTCGTTGCTGCCCCACCACTAAACCAGAACTGGATATGGGTGTTTCTACCCCACCTGGAGTTCTTGCTGTAGGCATGATTTTCCTTCTTGCTGCCTCCCATGAGGCCCTCTCCTCCTCCCACCAGCCCCTGCCTCTCCATGATCCTGGCCATGGCCTCCTGTCCCAGAGGAAGGGAGGCTGCCTGTTGGTCTGCTTCTTTTGACTGTTTTCTTGGGTTTCCAGCTAACTCCTGTAACCTTTCCAACTGCAGCTTGTCTTTGTTTACCTGGTGACAGGCGAGGGTTGTCATGGCTTCCTTGTGCGATCCTCCAAGGATCTCACCCACCTCTGTTCTTCAAAATGGCCTGAGGTGCTTTGCTCTTTTGTAGCAGAGCCATTCCCCCTCCTGCTTGTGCAGCTGTTGTTCCTTTGCCAAGTGCAGCATGTTACCCCGTGGGGAAACGAATGCTTGTGGCTTCCAACCTGCCATTCTTTGGGATTTTGTCTGGCTTTTTGAGGATGTGATGGAATGGCCCAAAAAATCCAGCTGGGGATTTCCTCATGTTCCTTCTTCAGTGGCCCCCACCAGCAGCACGATCATTGTGACTTCAGGCAATCTCAGAGGCTTCGAAGGGTTTAGCTCTCATTTCAACCTGCCTCAAGTGTTTGCTTGTTTCTTATTTTGAAGGGTTTCCAGCCATGTGTTGCTGTACTTGCATTATACATATGCAATATCTGTTTTTGTCCTGCACAGCTTCTTTGCCAATAATGAGTAGAACAGCCACATATAATTTTTCTGCTTTTTGGGTTTTTGGAAGATATGAATATAAAGTACATCAGGCACATCAGCAAATGTAGTGCAGAGACTTTCTGTGAGACTTGAGGTGATACCAGCTGTGAGGGGAAAAGTGAAACTCTTCTGGGCTCTGTACTTTCAATTCCAAATATTTAAAGGCTTCCACTTATCACACCTAAGAACTTTCCTTTCTCCAAGAAAGCCAAGTACCAAAGGAACAGGTCATACAGACTGTTTTCTTGTTAGCATATAAGTTTATCTATCCCCAATTCGGACTGAATGAATTGTTTACATATTTTTTTTATTAAAATCACACTAATTAATAAAGGAATTACTGACAAGGAGCAAAGGTCTAGTTGCTAATTGACTGAATATATAGAAAATTAATACTGAAACTGAAAGATGTTGGAAAGATCGAAATAATCACCTTTTATAATAAGAGTAGCAACAGTAGATGGATCCAAGATTTTTTGGATCCCAAACAAAACCTCAAAGTACCTTGTGCTTCAAAACATGTCATCTTGCCACAGAACCTGTGCTTCAGATAATTTTGGAAATTCCCTCCAGATTATCACTGGATGATGTAGAATTTCCTCAGAGTAAAACCATACCAGATCTTGGTCATTGTGTACACACTGTTATTTCCTGCCCACAGCAGTTTTATGTTTTATTTTGGTATGAATGCAGCAGGGCAGGAAGGCTCAAAGCTACCCGAATTCTACCACAATAAAAGCCTTTATACTAAGATTTGTGATTTGAAGGCTAAGGACTCACTCTGCAACAGAGAGGACAACTTCTCAAAGTTGTCCTGAGTGCTTCTCTGACGCACCTTCGTGAACAAAACAGTGACACTGCACATGTGATATTAGCAGGACATTGTCCCCAAGGCTGTGCAGCCACCCTCGGGATAGGTGCCACATTAAGCCATTTCTTGATTTTACTTCTCCAATAGAAAGCTGTGGCTGCCCTCACCTGTCACAAATTGATGTTTGGGATGAGCATGTGAGAGAGGCACGTGAACTGCAGCCCGACTTGGTGTCAGGTTGAGGAATTCAGTGCACCATAAACCCCCAGAATGGTGATCCTTGTGGGACTGGGCTGCAGCCAGTCAAACATCCTGTCCATCAGGAGCACCCCTGTGTGGTGGGGCACTAACTTTTACAATTCAGACCAGTGTGGGACTCTGCTGTACTCAATCCATCAGTCAAGCCTGCCTACACAGTTCCTCTGCAGGGGGTACTTCAGCTTTTATGATGTTGGTCATTGACAAGCTGAGTTGTGATCAATCAATCAGTCTCCTATCACGCTGCACAATGGCTGTAGAATAACACAAGCTAGACTGCCCCATCCAAAAACAAAACAAACAAACAAACAAAAAACCCCAACCCACCCCCCCAAAAAAAGTGAAATAAAATAGCCTTTGAAAAATCCATCTATTTTTTACATACTGCCCTAAGTCATGTCCCCAGCAATTTTCTGACAATTATTTTGCTCTTTTTCTTTTTTTTTTTCTAAGCATAATTCTGATGAATGTTTTTAATGATGATTCCTTTTTCCCCCCTAAATTTTGTATGTGTGTGTGTGTGATTACCTAATCTTTTGGCACAAGGAAGTATCCATGATCAGGCCCAGGCCTAGAATAACACAAGTATGGCAGATCAGGGTGGAAGAAGGTGCATTGGCACAGCAAGTGTGTTTACATCATCCCTGGCTCTAGCTTGATTTATCAGTAGATTTGGCCCTATTTACTGTTTCTTTGTAGCTGGTGGTGAAGTATAACATATAAACCCAGGGTGATTTACAGGAATAAAATAATAAATAATAATAAGAAAATAATAATTGTGCAGAGTGAATGCAGCTAAATTAAAGAGAGAGCATGGTAGTATGCATGGGTCTGGTAGTTCTTGGGCATTCATATGCCTCCTAGTTTCTGCACATTCCCATCCACCAGTTTAGGTAGAAATTAGTAGATTTTAATTTTTTATCAATATAAAAGTTNTCTTCTTTTTGGCAATGCTTTTGCATCTTGGAAAATACTGTGAATACTGTCAATACTCTCATCCCATGGTAGTGCAAGTTAGACAGCTCTTTGGAAGAGTAGAGATGCTCTGTGGCACTGGTCCTTTATTGCCCAGATCAGTTCTAGAGCAAGCTGGGACACATTCCTGGCCTGGATTGAGGATTTTCCTTTCTGCCTCTGTCTCAGCTGTTGTATGCCCAGCGACCTTGGCCACATTTCTCCTTGGAGACAGGAATGCTCCTCTCTGCTATGCCCCACTCTGAGTTCTGCCACTGAAAATGTGGCAGACAGAAACTGGGCAGAAATTTTCATGTTTGGGGAGAAGATGGGAGAGTAGGAAATAGCCTGTTGGCCCAGCCCTACACATACTTAAATACTGGGGAGGAAATTTGCTCATTTCTAAGTGTTCCTCTTACTTGGCAGGGCTGGAAAGCTCTGAAATCTCTGTGCCAGGGAAGCAAGGAGTGCAAATAGGAAAAGGCAGGCAGATTTGTGTGAGGCCTAGGGCATACTAAGGCAAAGACACAGTGGATTTCCAGATCTCACCATGACAGGGAAAGGGAATCAATGCCCACACAGGCTATGAGGAGGCAACTAGAGGAAAAAAATGAAACCTTATCCATCAAAAGCTTTCCCTATAAAATTCAGGCCTCTCTGGAATAATGGAAAAAAATCCAGAAAAACAGATGAAGTTGTACTGGATTCACTAGCTCTTTTTCCTTCCTCTGCATCCTGCCAAAAATGCAATTTTACTTTAATTTTGTTTTTGTGTTGTTTTTCATGATGCTAAAGCATTGCTTGAACACAGATGTAAACCATCAGTACAGTACTGTAAGTCATGGACCACACAGACATGCAGTTCCTTTCAAAATGCAAACCAGAGGAAACAATCTGCCTTTTAAAATTAAACTTCCTCATTAATTTCATTAAAAACGTGTGCAGCTTCTAGGGAATGGCAGAGGGGGACTTAAAGCATGGCATTATCCCTTGAAAACTGGCAGGTGGTGAATGTGCTCTGGCAGAAAAAAAGGAAAAATGAAGAGGATGTGGAAGAAAGGTTGGGAAAGGGAAGGGCATCTCCTGCAGTGGTTGCCATTTTTCTACTCCTGTCTGCCTTGCTTTGCTCTGCAGACACACAATAATAACCCCAGTGGGCCCAGGGATCAAATGACGTGTTGCTGAAGGATTAGGAGCAATTCTATCCCCCTGGCATGAGTTTAGGAATTTTCATTAAAATGACCTTGGGTGTGGTGAGAAAGGAATTCGTGCTGCATGGATGGAGAGCTAAACATCCTACCTGGGGAACAACAAAAGGTCTCTGCAAGGTTCACCTCCCCAAGCAGAGCTGTCCTGCTTTTCCCTGCTCAGTGCAGTTGTTCAAGGATTAGCATGGAGATACGTGGAAGGTCAGAATTTAAAGGCATCTTTCCAGGGGATGGAGGGAGGAGGTGGGAGTATGGAAGGGAGGAACAAGCAAGAGGGCTTGTTTCCTGGAATTGCTTAAAACCAAATATTTAGAAGCAAATATGTGTTTGGTGTGGAGAGGAATTGTGTTTAATTAAGGAGGCAGCCTTGTGCCCAAGTGCTGCACCAGGAGAAAATGGAAAATTATTGCTAGATTGTGCAACCTGGTTCTGTTCATCTACACAGGAAGCCCTTGCACAGTTTGGTGAGTTTCTTGTGTATGGTCCTGCTTAAGCAAAAATTTCCAGTCCTGCTGAACGTCTTCTCTCAGTTTGACTGTTTGTGTTCAGGCAGGCAGCATCTTGCACCTTGCAGTAGCATTTTCAACTCCTGATGGCTGAACCCAATTGTTTTTGAGGAAGCAATTTACTGATAACTGTAATGCACTTACCTATGATACATGCCATCACATCTTCTAATGCTAGTAAATTCCAGAAGAAACAGATTAACCAGAATAAAAAGAAAGCACGATCTTGTTAGCAATACAGCAAAAGCATTAAAGCAAGCAGAAAGTAAAAATTCTCTCTTAAGTTTATAAGGCGTGTGGTTTAAGGGCTTGTACACATAGTCTTGACAAATTTCTTCACCTGCTGGTGAAATATCCCTCCCTACCCCACATTCAAGGTAAATTAAAAGAAATGTACTGCATTGTAGCTAGTGTTCTTGGTGACAACAGTTGTTCTGGAGCACTAGGATGTAACACAAGATGTTAGGAAGTGAGCACTGAAAAACCTGAGTTATCTGTAGTTCACTGTAATTTCCAACTCGTTCTGGAAGATGTCAAGGAACTATTGATGTAATGAACAGTTAAGAGCCTGTCAGTCCTCTGTCCTTTGATAGCCTCCCTCAGGACATCAGTTTGGACTTGGCCTGGCCAAGTGCTGTCTTTTGGGAGAAGAAGACACAGCCCAGGGATGAACTTCCCTGGAGCAGAGGAAATGCTGAGCACTCTGCAGCAGGTGCTGGGGCTGACCACCCAGTGTTTGTAAACCAGGAGCTGATGGAGTGGGAAGCGTTGTCATATCCCCAGAGGCTGCCCCGGGTGGGATTGCTGTGATAGCAACAAAAGATTATCTGTTCCAGGTCTCTCCTTCCTAAGCCTGCAGAAACACAATCCATTACTTCAGATGGAAAGAGTTTGTTTCAGCCTGATTGCATTACAGGATCCTGGAGTGAGTTCACACACGAGCAGCAGAAACCTGTCACATTTGAGAAACTGTCAGTGGGACTGGCCTGCTCCCCTCAGCTCAGCACCTGGAGGCAGAAGGCACCGTGGTTAATGAGGAGAGGCCTCAAATATTAATCAAACCTGTAATCTCCTAAAAAGACATGTGTAGGCACTGCTGCTGAAGATTGTTGTTTTAGACACCTTTTATTCTGATCTCCTGACTCTGCCTTCTGTGGCTCTGAAAAGAAGAGAGGAATGTAAATGTGACCCAGCTTAGTAAATGGCTTTCATGAAAATAAGCTAAGAGTGATTTTCCTCTTGAAGAAGACCCATGTAAACTGCATGGCTTTACTGCAAATCTCTGGAAGTTGCTCTTCAAGAGAGTAATTTGTAGAGCTGAGGATAGTAGGACCAGTTTTGCACTGTCTTCATCCTTTACCAACAGATAATTTGGTACAAGTTAAGGAGGGAAGTTTTCTTACTGTTCTTCATGGCAGATGTCTGACTCCCCACCCTTCTGTTGCAGGGGGACTTTTCAATGTCCTGAAAACAAATTCAGGTAATTTCTTTTTAAAGACAACCCTCAGTCCACTTGTTATGGAAATCAATGAAGTTGGAAACCTGACTTTCCATTCAGAAACAGATCTAAGGTGTCTGAAAGCAAAGGAAACAACAGTATTTGTGCTGAGGCTGCCTGTCCTCCCTGCTCCATGAGGATGAAAGACTACCAGAACCTCTGAAATATCTGTCATTCCCACTGAGTGAGGAAAAGCAGAGTGTGATACTTTCTAGTGCCAATCTGTCAACAATCATTATTGGCTAAAGTTTTTCCTTGAGGTATGCAGCTTGGTGTACTTATTTTCATTTGCAGGAAGGGTGATTCGGAGCAGAGAGAGGTTAATCTCTTACATTAGCCAAGTCATATTAGCACTGGCCAAAATGTTCAATAGAGTTTGTTTGCTCACTGTCACTATGCATAGCTAAAAGCATTGGTAAGCACTGCTTTTGCCTGCCTATTATGGGTTATCTTGGGTGGCCTGTCCAACCCATTGATAAGGCCTGGTGGTGACGCTGCTGTGACAATGAGAATGCCAGGGAAGGGGTCGTTGGCTGAGCTGTGAGTCTTTGGTGCCTAGAAATGTGCCCAGCCTAGGTTTCCCTACACTGACAGATGTGTTCCCCCATGGGCAGGGAGAACAGCAGAGGTGGCTAGATGAGCAGTTTGGCAACTCATAGTTGTCTCCTCATGGGGACACCCAGTTCCTGCAGAGCCAGTTCACGGGCCCCAGAGAAAATGGTTTCCTTGCCTCCAGTCCAAATCAGGCAATAGTTTTGGTGGCTATTATTTTTTCTTGCTTGTTTTTCATTTCCCCCATATTTAGATGCATTGCTCTCACATTAGATACAACTGTGTTGTGTTCTCTCAGATTTCTCTCAGGAGGGATGGAAGACGAAGTCCACTAAATATTTACTGTAAAGGAATTGTATGAATGCCAGTGAAGGGGAGTATTTAGTGCTAGTGGAGGGGTATTTGCAAAAGATACAGGGCTATTTGTCAGGATTCTGGTAGTTTTGCCAACATAAGAATGTCCTTCATCTGAGAAAGTTGTCTGCTAAATATGAAGGGGAGGTTCTGGCTATCGAGACCTGTGCATCATCCCCACCAGCCCATCATGTGTGAAGTCAACATTAGAAATATTCCCATTCAGGATTAGAAACTGGACAGAGCACTAAAAGTGTCTAAGCAGAACAACCAACATCTTTTAAGAGGATATGGAAGAGTTTACACATATCTGGGCATCTTTCCCACTATTAATTGTGAGTTTTACACATATAAAGACTTTTGTGTTGTACTAATGCATGGAAATGAAGACTGTATTTTAAAACATGGCCACTATTTTTTTTTTTTTTAATTTTAACCCTTTTGTCCACCTTTGTGATATTTTGCAACCTCTGACTGGCATGTCCTCCCTTGGAACATGTGCAATGTGGCCAGCAGGTTTGAAAACAAAGAGAAGAGCTTTATTAATGCAGCTTGAACAGCAGAGTTTAAAAAAAAAAAAGAAAGAAAAAAAGTCTTGAATTGGATCTTCAGTTGCTGCAGAGGTCTGTTGTCCCTGGAATACCTTTGCAGTGTGTGCTAAACGGTCACTCAAAGTCAGCATGAAAAAATGATTTCCGAAGCTGTTGGACAAATAAGGAGACTCATTCTGAGCAGGGACTAAATTGGTTTGGAACATATGCCTGTGCTGAGCAGCCAAAGTACATAATCAGGTTTAGCAAAACAAAGCCTGATACCCAACTTGCCAGGAAAAATTGTTTTGTCATTTTGAAATCTGCTTGGTTTTTAAGCAGACCTTCCCAGAACAGAAAACAATGTGTTTCATGCCCTACTTCATCTGCCATTGCTGTATTTTTCCTCTGAAGACTTGTAAGGAAGGGGAAGAATATATAATCCCTTTGTTAAGATACTTAAATTAAAAGCTTGCTCGTGTTGAACTGCCCTTTCAGTCAGGATTAAGATTTGTTACCCAAGTCTATATACCCTGTAAAACAACGACTAATCCAGACATTAATCACAGGAAATATTCTGGGCCTTTTAAAAATAAACCATGACATTCTATGAAGAATACATAATTGAGAATATCCTGGACAGGTTGAAAATTAGCCCAGTTGATTGGTTACATAATGATCAGCTGGGTAAGCCAAGGGGAAAGCAAAGAGCACATGGGGCGAACAATGCAGCAGCTTTGTGCTATTGTCTGCCTTTTCCTGTCCTCGAGTTCAGCTCGGTACAAACATTGTCATTCCAAAACAAATGACATTAACAGGAGGTGTCTGTACCCCTGGTCAACCTCTGCTCCTCTGCTTTCTGATTTTTCTGACCACGGTTCATATTTTTTCCCCCTGCTCCCTTTGCCATTTCCAGCCAGCGTTTCCCAGCCCCGATCTGTTGCCCAGAGCAACTTGTGCCGCAGTCGGGTTGTGGCTGATCCCTTTCTTCAGGCGGGATCTGTCAATGTCCCTCCTCTCTGCCAAAGGCCACTTACTCATGTCAAGGTCAAATTGTGGACAGTCATTCTGTGTCTGCCCAAGTTAATCCAAACCAAACATACCATGTATAAGTAGCTTATCTCCCAAAATAAATAGATGATAATTAGCATAAGCCACCGCACCCACTGCTTTTCCATTCCTCTCTGAAAAAGTCCTTCCACCTGAGTAAATCAGGATGCTTTGTCTGACCCATTCTCATTATGTTGAAAAGCAAGCAAGCGAGCTCTGGCTCCCAGTGGGATGGCATTTACTGGCTGGCTTACCCAAACCAAGTCACTCTTAGTGACACAGGAAGAGATGCACACAGACATGCTTGTAATGGAGGTGAGATTATGCCAGGAACCCCTCAAAAATGGTAATTTACAGCAGATCTCCCTGCAGCTGTGGGTCAATCCTTATCAGTTGTGCTGTTGTCTAACTGAGCATCCCTTCTGGGGCACAAATGTGTCCCATCTCTGTTTTTTCAGAGACAGCAAGCTAAAGCAGACTTAACTGTGCAAGGAGATTGAGGAGCTTGGAGTTACAGTGTGGATATGAGTCAGAGGTGGATTAAAATTCCACATTTTGTCTGTGGGACTTTCACTGGGGACCTGCCCCACAGTGGCTTCTTTAGTGGGTTGACCCTCTTGTGCTGTGGCACTATGAGAGTCTGTAGTGAAAAAAGTGTTCCCCCCCCCCTTGGTGCCACAGAACATGTAGGCAGCTATCCTGAGGGAGAAGAGAGAGGAAGATGAGTGCTGATGCTGTCAGGAGGGTGAGTGAAGATGTGTGATGTTGAAGGAAGGGCACAAACAGACAAAGGCAAAGGAAGTGATGAGCCTGAGCTGCTCTCCCCGCCCAAAGGGTGAAGTGGTGATTGATGATCAATTCTTTCCTTCTGTAAAATCAATTACTGGTGAAAAAAAAAAAAAAAAAAAAAGTGAACTGTGAAAAACCCCAGCTTTACTCTTAGAGAAGGAATCTGCCTGACTTGGGTTGCTGAAGCTCAGCTGGCAATGAACTAGGCAGGTGGGATTTTTCAGTGCTAAAAACCAAGAAGTTTTCAAATTTCCTATACTTATTTCCTATACTTCTTGCTTTTCTGTTTAAATATCCTGTGATAAAGACAGACAGGAACTAATCCCCATGTTATAGAAATAACATATATGTAACACTAACTATTTAATAAACGACTAATAACATGAGGAAATTCTGTTCACTACACAGGGTTTCCTCTCTTATTTAGACTTGTGCAGCTCCTTTGCCCTTTCCCAGGACATGTGTTTTTTTCTGAAAGAGCGAGAAGTGAGCTCAGCACCCAAACCTTGGCTATGGTTATCATTGAAGGCATAACTTCTATTTAGATAATTCTCTTTTTAATCTGAGTTTGTTCCTCCTATCACTTCATGCCTACAAAACAGAACATGAATAATTTTAAAAAGTAGAACCAATACTCTTAGTTAAACAAGATCTATAGGTTCCAGGCAAGAGTTAGAGGATGCAGTCAGTATACTAAGATGGAATCAGACAGAAAATTAAAGGATTAGACCCAGGGCACATGGACTCTGCTGAGGACAAGTGCAAGGGTTTCCAGAAAAAGTGAGGCACAAGTTACCATGAGTTGGTCTTGTGCTTATACAATAAATTACAGTCTAATGACACACTTTGCAAGCAGAGGAATACAGGTGTGTTTTGGATGTGTTTCTAGCCAGCAGCAAAATGGTCCCAAATGCAGTCTTGAGAGCAACATTTGTACAACCTGGGAAGTTATATTGCTTATATTTACTTTAGTAGCCTAGAAACACATCAGAGGTGGCGTGAAACCTCTTGGGGGGTTTGGTGTTGCTTTGCATAATTTCCATCAACGTTTTCACATCCTTCCTCGGCTTTTGAGGCTCAACCCAGGTGTGCTCAAATGCTCCCGAAACTTGGCAAAGGCTTCTGCAAAGCTGGCTGGGGGAAGGGAAGGAAGGAGGCAATGGGGAGGTTTCACCTGGTTTCAAGTTTCAAGCCAAAAAACTTTCGCATGAGTAACAGTTCGCAGCTTCAAGAGCCCCTTGACACCATCAGGAATCCAAAATCGCGGCTTTGTGCACGGGACAGGCGCTGTCAGGCAGAACCTGTCCGTGCACAGGACGCGCTTACTGGGAGCCTGTGGGAAACACCCACCCTAGGCTCGGCCACCTTTTCCTCTCGGGCCGGCCAGGGGAGGAAGGCGTTCGGGACAGCGGCCTGGCACTTGTTTGCAGGGCGTTTTTGACGGGAGGGAGTCCTGTGGCACTTGGCTGGCAGGCGGAGGCCGCCTTTCCCCGGCTCACAGCAGGCCACAGCTGGCGGCCCGGCAGCTTGAGAACCGCCCGCTGCCCGGGGCGCGCCCGGAGCGGGGCCGCGCTGCCGCCGGGAGCGCTGCCAAGCCCGGCGCCGGTGGCAGGGGGCGAAAGAATTGGGAAGAGTTACACTGATCGCTGGCTGCAGCGAAAATGCGCCCCTCGGTTGAAAAGTCGTGCATTAATTAAGTTGATGGCCTGTTTAGCTTGTAACCTCAGCAGCTGAAGTCTCAACCTCTCTGTGGTCAAATAGATTTACCTAATGTAATGAAAGGCCATACCCTTTCCATTTCCTCCTTTCAAAGCCTTCTCACCACAAGCTCTTCTGGTAAGGCTACTTATCGGTGACAGCACATTTTTCATTACTAGTGGAGTATGTGTTAAAATGAAATTTTGAAATAGTTTTTCAAATGTCACGTGGTGCACGCTGTGTATCGACTGGTCAGCGATCAATCCATTAATCACTTACCTTTGTTTGTTTTTTAAAAGTTGATTTACTTGTTTGTCTCCTTGAATTCAATTTATTTTAGTCAACACTCCTTATTCCAGGCAAAAATTGTAGAAGAAAGGCAGAGAACTGATTTTTGTCCCAAGCTGAAACAATAATACTTTCATTGGCTTTTCTAAAAGTAAAAAAACCCAGCAATTTTACAGATCTTAAGTGATTAACTTCGTTCTGCAATTTCCCCCGAGTTTTAAAAAGCTATTTGTATTCATACATACATACATATATATATAAATAAATAAAGCATTTCTGTTCTTGTAATATAGTTCTGTGTGTTAATAGAGTGAGATACTGCATGACAGTGAGGTCTTTATTTCAGATGTGCCATGTTGGTTAGTAAATAAAGTGTGAATTTAGCTCACGTGCATGTCCAAAATGATCTCGCTCAACTCTCTGATTATGTAGGTGATAATTCTGCTTCAAGTTAACAAGAAAGATTTTATTTTGCATTTTATTTCGTACTATTGTGGACTGTCATTCAATTTAGTGTAATTAAATTTTACAACAGAGTCATAAAGAACCACTGTGGGGTTTTTTTCTCTGGTGGTTTTTTTTTTCCTTGGTTTTTGTTTAGTTTTGTTTAGTTTTGACTTTTTCTTTTTTTGGGGTGTTTAGGATTTTTTGCTTGGATTTTTTTTTTCAATGATTGCAGCAGTGATTCAAGAACCTGCCCAGTGGGTGAGATGGGTAAAATTCATGTGCTTTATGTTTTCTGTAACAAGGAGGAAATGCCAAACAGAAAGCATGCAGATGTAGGAATAGGAATTTGTAGAGGGTAAGATAAGAAATCCCAGGAAAGGCTTAAAAGGAGAAAAAATGTGGAAAGCACCTATGAAGATGGAAGAATTTCACTCAGCGCTGTGTTCTATAAGATGCTCTATTATATATTCAATTTATTTTATCTTTCAAGGCATCCTGTTGAATTGGAGTCTCGAGTACATTCAATGACAATGACAAAGATCTTGCTGAATCAATGCAGACTGCTCTCTAAAATATCTGTAATTTCAGGGCTGAAATCTCCAAAGATTTTTATTTCAGCTATGGGTTTTACTGTTCAGTTACTTTGGATTGATTTAATGGAGCATCCTGAATGTCCATCTATTGAGGATATTGCTGTTTCAAAAAGGATTTAACAGAATAATTGCTGGAGTCGTTCAGATCTCAGGTTTTTTCTAGCCCAGAGTGCTGTTTCCAGGAGTTTCCAATAGGAGAAAGATGTAGTGGTATCTTCTGGGGTGGATTTGTACCTTTTTGTTTGCTGATTCTGAATGAGTTTTAGATTCTTTTTGTAAGATGCCCATAATGGCTTGAAGTTAATAATTCTTCTTGACAGCTTTTCTAAGGTTAGATAGATCTTCTGTGAGTCTTAGCACAAGCTGAGTTCTTCTCAGCTCTCTAAGTCCTTGGGCTTTAAGGTCTCTGAAGTCCAGAGGAGTCTGTCCTAATTCTCAGTCTTTCAGAGATTTGGAGCTTGATTAGGTTTTGTTTTTGAAGAAGATCAGAGCATTAAACTGACACCAGAAGCGGTGTTCAGTGGCAGGATTTAAAGCAGACAGTGGAGAAGACAGGCAGCCACAGGATGTACCAGCTGGGATGTCTCACTGTCTACACAACAGCCGGGCTCCCTGCTGCATGAGAATTGCATAGATCAGTGCCACCTCACAGGGGAGGAAAGGATAAAGCAAACTGTGATAAAGCTCACTTACATGCTGATGTGGCCTGGCCATTCACACTTCATGAAGAGTCAAATTGGGCCTGAAGCCTTTGCATTACTCTAATTCAGTGACACCTTGAGCTGTCAGTAAAAGAGGGAAGGCAGAGCAGCAGTGATCTAGCCAAATAGATATTTTCTTTTTCGCTCATGAAGATATCCACATCAGCATGAAACAAAGATTCATTTAAAAGATTTATTTATTTTTTGTTAGCTCTGAGGGAAGAGTAAGACTTTCCTGAGTAGTTAGTCAGTCCTCTGGCTAGGGCACTATCCTGAAGGAGAATCTGGCTCCAAAGTGGTTCCTTTTATAATAGAGAATTTGGAGATGACATGTACCATCTCAGGAGCCTGCTCTGAATACTGTGCTGAGGGTTTCCTAGATTGCCTCTCTTTCCTGCCAAAGCACTCCATGCTATGGAAATCACTCCATGCTGGGCATCTAATTTATTCCATCCCAACTAGAGTTCTTTGTGGAAATAAGTTCCAGAAAGTTTTGGCAAATTTCCCATAGAAATACCATGTCACTGGAGACTCGTCCATTACCTCTTTCTGGAGCAAACCTGGGATGGCCTTGCCAGGCTGCTTTGTTTGCTTTGGCCACCTTGGAGCCATTTTCATTCTCAGATTTGTTTTATATTGGTAGTGGGCTGATGTTTCTAATGTTCTACACATACAATTACTGCTCTGTTAAAAAATAAAGCGTGCCATGGAAGTTGAAACCAGAGACTGGAGCTGAGGAGTGAAAACAGTTGAGAGCAGCAGGGAAGGGGAAGTAAGGGGCAGGGCAGGCTCTGGTGCTCTGAGGTGCAGGGTGTTCCTCACTTGTCATCATTCCCTGGGAGCTGAGTAGAGGGAAAAGCCATCTCCTGTTTTGTAAGTCAATACGGGTATCTTAAAAAGTGGGGACAAAGAAAAAGAATGAAAACCAATCCAAAATGTCTTTCCACTTGGTTTCAGACCATTCCCACTCTGTTTCCTGTTGAAAAGATCTGAAGCAGAATATCCTATTGTTGCAGTTTCTCTTTATTGTAGAGCAGGACTTGCAGTGGGAGGATGACTTTCAGCAAGATGCCAGGGGGGTGGTTTGTGTTTCCTATCCGAATTCTCAGTCAGAGTTCTCCCAGGCAGCTAGTGACAGGACAGGAGGATGTGGCCTCACGTTGTGCCAAAGGAGGTTCAGGTTGGACATCAGGAAGAATTTCTTCATGGAAAGGGTCGTTAAGCATTGGAATGACTTCCCAGGGAGGTGGTGGAGTCACCATCCCTGGAGGTGTCCAGGAAATGACTGGAAGTGGCACTCAGTGCCATAGTTTAGTTGACAAGATGGTGATCAAAGATTGGACTCCATGATCTTGGAGGTCTTTTCCAACCTAAATGACTCTGTGAGTCTGCACACCAGCATGAGTAAGGGGTGCAACAAGGCAAAAAAAATGGTGGGAGGTTCAGTTAAGTGTTTTAAAGCTCTTGGGGCTCCTCAGTGATGTGCTGTTTAGTGGGAGATGAAGGTAGAGCACCCATGTAGAAAGGGCAGCTGTAGAAATACAAGCAAGGAATTGTATTTTCTTCCAGAGGGGAGAAGGAAACACTGGCAATGATGCTGGGACTTCAGCTTTCTAGCTAAACTCATGTACATAAAGTAAATAATTTTTTTTTACCTTTTTAAATAATACACTCAGGAAATGTTCTGAGGGAAAACAGAGAGTGCCTTCTATTTTGCTTATGGCATTTACTATGAGCTGCAAAATATGTGTGTTTCTGTGTCTTGTTTAATCACATGTGATGGGGCCATTTGTGTGACCTACTTTAGGGGAAAGACACATGCCATGTGAATTGCCTATGGTGTTCCTCAGAGAGCCCAGACTAAAATGGGGCAGATCTGTCCTCTCTCAGAGAAGTTTCATGCTTAAAGTATAATAATAATAAAATAATAGCAGTAATAATAGCAAGAGTCTAGATGCAAGATTAATTATCTTGCAAAAACTCTTCTTGTAGCATTGAAATGATGAACTCAGTCCTGCAGCCCTTGCAGGGAAGGGTTACATCCTATTTATGAAAGTATTTAGTTCAAACCAGATTTGATGGGTTTTAAACTTGGCTGTGCTAAGGGCTGAACACTGTGTTCTTCTGCTGGCCTGTAATGTGGTGTGAAAGCATTAAGTAACAGGGGCTGAAATGCTGAAAGTGCCTGTGCAGCCTGTAACTCTCCAAAGCCACATTCCAGCTCCTGAGAATCCAGTCTCAGTGCAACTGTGGAAGCAGCAGCCAGGGAGGGATGATTTCTGTCTTTCGTCTTAATGTGAATAAAATGCATTTTTACTCAAGGAATCAGACTTGTCATAGAGGGGAGGATATGCTGGAATCTATATCAGCAACAGGGTTACATTCCTGCCCTTTGTGGAAATTCCTTCATAATTATTTAGCAATAGCCAGTACCTGAGCAATGGAGGATAAATAAAATTGTTGACAGCATAAGATAGACTCTTCTGTGAGTTTTGTCATCTGAGGGCTGAGTGGCAGCAGATGTTCCTGGTCATACAAGCTGGGTTTTCCACTGAATGAGAAATCAGTGATGTGGAGTCTGGGTATGTTCTCATTTTATTTAAGACTGCACTCACCACTTGTGTGACAGGGATGGTCAAAGAGCGTGCAAGATGTTCTCCCTCATCCTTGTTTGCTTTCCTAGACTGCGAGAACAGCAACACCAATAGAATGACTTTATTGCCAGAATTAATTCTCGTTAGAGGTACTAAAGCAGAGAACAAATTGTCTTGTTTACTTGTGCCACCTCCCACAAGTAAAACAGAAACTCTAGAACTGAAAATATTAGTGTTTCTCAAAAGATTGAGCAGGGCTTGCCAGCTAAATAAAAGAAGATGTAAAGCAATGTACAATGGCATCTCCTGACTCTCCACATAATGATACTGAAATTGAGGAAGTAAATTACAATGCAAAGGATGCAAGATAGAGCATGCAGCCCTGGAGGTATAGTGCCAAAATAGCTGATGAATTCATCTGGTTTTAATGGTACAGTCACTCCTTTTAATCAGTTCATCTCTTCTGAGTAATGACACAGTCTGGTTATTGCTCTAATGTATGCAATAACAAATCATTGAAAACAAATTTCTGTACCTGCTTTTGCTCTCTTTCAAAACGTAGGAGATTTTGAACTGTAATTCACATTGATAAATAGGTCCTAGAAAAATCATGACATTTATTTAAGGGCTGAAGTTATAAATATACATAAAACTTTGCTGATTTTCTATTTCTCTAGTGGGCAAGAAAATGAAGTTGGGAATTTCAACCTGAAACTCGTTGCATAAAGAGATCCTAATCTCCAAGTAGAAGTTAAGCTTATTGCAGTGTCGGAAGTTATGTCTCTGATTTCGTCTCTTGCATCTGCTCTAAGTCTTACATTTCTGTTTTTATTTTTTTTTTTAACCTATTTTTTCCTCTGTGGCTGAAAAATGAAAGGCTGTAGTAATATTTTCTGGCTGCATTGTTCTTTCAGGAAATTTTTTAGAGTGGAACTTTGAGAAATTCACCTGGTAAAGTCTAGTCAGCTTCTGCAGAACCAGAGCTTCACTCCAGTTTTCATACAAAGCACGATCATGTGCTTCTTCCAAAGTCCAATTGCATTTCGTATTGGAAACCCAATTTTTCTTTGCTCTGAGGATAACTCGGGGCATCCTGTGTGTGGTAGCTGGATCCTTGAAATCTACAAGCTGTTTCCTGATTTAGTGGTGCAACATTTAACCTCTCTGAGCTGTGGAACGCATGGGTTGTTTATCCTTCTGCTGGGAATACTGGGTGGAACAGTGTTGGTAACGTGGTGCACCCCTCTGATGGACCCAAAAACCCCACCTGGACTGGTCTAGTGTGTCAAAGCAGCTTGCAGTTGCAGACTCCTAAGTGACAGCACATGTTCACACAAACACAAAATGTACTCAGTCAAAGAGTTTTTTCAATTATAAAAAAGAATAGTCCGGGAAAAAGCGCTCTTGATTTTAAAATCCCAACCAAAAAAAAACCCCTGGCATATGAAAAATGTCATGGCAGAGTCATCCTTTTGGAAAGTTGGTGATGCAGAGCAGCTGTGTTTCTCAACATCAGGCAGGAGATCAGCTGGTTGAGTGGTGACTTTTCATGTGTTGGAATATGGTGTCATTCTGCAAATGGCAAAAAGCAAATCGCTGCCTTCAGTCCTAGCTCCTATTTCCCTTAGTTGTTACAACTTTTGCTCATTTATTTTCACTTTTTCTCTTGGTGTTTGGCTGTCTCTTCACTTTCTGAAGTGCTAAACAGCAACCAGAAGCACTGATATGAGCCACAGAGTATGTCAGCTATATGACAGTCATAATTTTATAGGGAATAGCAACTCTGGAGTTAACTGAGAAATAGGGAAAGAGCAAATGCCCATTCCCACAGAAGACTCAGTTTCTGTAATTAACTCCTGGAAGAGCCGGAGCCCATCACTGTGCCTAGATTTAGATAAGGTATTTGTAGTATTTATTTATTTATTTGTTTGTAGTATATTACAGCTGAAGAATCAAAATGAGCAGTTTTCTTGTTTTCCTGAAGCTGAGTTATATTTTTTTTTCCTTATATGCATGTGAGGGGCATCAGTTTTGGCATTCCTTCTCTAGTGTTTTGTGATGTGGAAGGTCTTATTTGGTGTTTTCTCATTTAGATTTTTTAATGAGGAATTTGCCTATTAATTTTTTTCTAGACTTTGGAACTACTTAAGCAGATTTGCTGGTACATTGATGTATGATGGTAGCTGGCCTGAGACATTCAAGTGTCTTCTCTTTCCAAAGGTAATATTGATGGAAACTTTGGCTTTGATTTGAGCAGAGTCAAACCTGGGCCTCTCATATCCTTGGCCATAAGTAAAATTTGTCCCTCAATTTCTTAATGAAAAGCTAAGGTTCACAACAAAGAAAAAACAAAAGAAAAACAAATGAATATATTTCTAAGTCTGCTTTTTGTATAAGCTTTTAGAAGGTGTTGGTGGTGTTCCTATGAGTGTCAGCTGACAAAATCCTTGAAGCTGGTGCCAGATTGGAACCTCTGGTTATCTGTAGTGAGGCTCATAACCAGTGGTCCCCCAGCTCAGGGTAAGGACCTGTGTGTTCAATTAACAGCAGCTTTCTCATATTATGTGCTTCCTACTTGAGGGCAGTGTATCCAATTATCATCTGTTCCCAAAAGCCAGGAAAACAGCAGGGTGGTGTGGTGAAAAGGCTGTATCCACAAACCATATTGATCCCTGAACAAATTTGTCTGGAGCCCTCAAGCACACATGCACACATGTGTGCTCACACACACACACAGAGATTTCTGTGGCTTTGCCACTGCTGCACTCTGTGTGGTTTGGTCTGTGCATCCCCCAGAGCTTCAGGCCTTTGCCCAAGAGTTTTTCCTGAGACTGTCAGTGCAGGTGTTCCAGAAAATGCCTGCAATATGTGAGTGGGAACTAGAATCTGGCTCTCCTGACACACGATGGATTGTTCTTTTATTACCAAAAGTTCTAAAATACAAAAGGATCTTGCAGTGGAGTGGCTCAGAGTCAAAGGAACCCAAACAAAGCTGAAAATTGAGTGTATACTTTGCAGCTCAATCATTTTGAAGGTTGAGGTTTCTGCTTCAATCCTTCATAAGGAAAAGGGCTGTCTTTATTGAAGCAGTCTCTTTTATCATTCTCTGGGATCTTGATGCTTTGGTTTTGTGTGTGTTTTATGGAAAAAAAAGTCAATACATCTATTAGAAATTTTACTGCTATTGAATGTTAGTAACCCTGAGCAATGCTGAAGCCCTCTGACTAAAGTACAGCTTTTTAATAAGGGCGACATCAGGAAAGGTGTTTGCTTGCTGGGAGCTAATGGCCAGAAGTGGCCCCAATTTGAAGTGATTCCATTCTGGCTTTCAGTGTTGTCCCCAGATTTTTGTTGAAATAAGTGGGATGATTTCTGCCAGGAAAATTAAATGAAGGATGGACACCATAGCATTTGTAGGCCATGGGAATGATGGTGTCTAATAAAAAGCAAAGATAAAAGAGACTTACCTAAGAAACCCTCCTCTTGTTTTACTTCTCTTGCATTTTCCCTGTGTGGGCAGGTTTTGATGAGGTGTTTGATTCCAGTGGGTCACTTGCAATGATGCCTGTGATACAAATTTGTTAGTGGGTAAACATGATATCTTGACTATTTTTCTGTTGTTCTTCCAGCTTCCTTCTATTAGAATAAAAAGGGAGCACCAAAGATCTGGATGCATTATTCTGGTAGTGCTGTCACCATATGATTTGCACAAAGCCAAGACTTTGGTTCAAAGCTGTGCTGGTTTTGGGGTAATCCCCAAAACCTGCAATGATGTGACTGTGTAATTTAATTGACAAGTGGTTTCCTGCAGGAGAGTTCTGCATAAGAAATCTGTGTAGGTGTATGACTGATATTCAGTGTGTAAGGGAGAGTCAGCAGATCCTTGTGGCTTTCCCAGCTTCTGTAGTTAAACTGCAGTACTTGGCCTCTGTATTTCTTGATATGAAATGATTTTAAGCTCTCCTGGGTACTTGAATACATAGGTAGGATGCAGCAGGAGGATGCATACCTTCCCTTGTTTTTGCAGTGTGGTTTTTCTGCAGATATAGAGAATTTTGTGTGTCATTAAGCGGAAAAAATTATCCTAATGCAATCCTACAATGCAAACACAAATCAGCAGGAGTAAAATCTAAGCTCTTAGGAATGTCTTGATTTTATGTTTTCAAAGTAACATCCTACCCATTGACAATTCATAAAATCAAAGCACTCTGGATTTTTTTATTTAAATGTTCATTAAAAAAATCTCATTGTAAATAAGGATTTGGATTTACAAGAAGTCATTTTGTGTATGGGTGTTCACATAAAGCTATGTAACATAATCTGAAATGAATGTTGTAAAGTCAGGCTTTCCTATTACATCACATTTGCACATTATTTTCTGGACAGAAAAGAGAATCTGACTTTTGAAAAGTTGCATTCCCTAATTCCATAGCTCTGTGGAATCATTAAATTTTGAGTGATGCTTTTCTCAAAGAAGCTGGCATCTGGCTGATGCGATGGTTGGATTCTGGTGCAGTGCACTTGGGAAGGGAAACTGCTCTGCTGCAAACTGTATTCTAAAGTTCCTCTTTCAAATTCTACCTCAAGAATTTGTGTCGACCCAATACTACTAAAATCTGGGAGGAGGGGAGGAAAGAGATGTATCACTGAGAAAAGAATTCCTGCATCCTGTTGGCACTGATCCATATCCTTGCTTTGATTAACATGCAGTGCCAATTCTTTGAGTCTAGAAAGATTTGTTGTGCAGTGCAGATGTGAAGTGGAAGTGTAATACAGCACAAGTAAGAAATAACTCTGAAACCCTTAGACCTCTCCTCTCATTATTCTGGGAGATAGATGAGTTTATTTTCAGTATATGCTTGTTGTTGTGAATATACAGACAGAATTAATTTTGTTCACTTATTTAAGACTACATTTTAGGGTCAGAGTTGTTGTGAATGTGATTGCTCTAGCAGCTGGTACTCTGTGGTTAGAGCCTGTGGCTTCTCACATCTGAACCTGTTACTTCTTGATTTGGGGTCTGGAGGCCTTGTGATGGTGGGGGACAGCCCAGAGTTTGAACTCTGCCCACACAGTTCATTGTTTGGGCATTTGAATGGGTTATAATTTCTCTAGCTGGGAGCACAGCAGGGTATGAATGCTCGAGGGCAGCTGTGCCCTCCAGTTCTCTACCATTGTGTATGGTTATGGAGCAGTACGTTTTTCCTTGTATTTTTTTTTCCTACAGCTCTTTTGCTGATCGAAATGCATTTTAATTGTTCTTTGATCAGCATTTTTGTTATTAGCTAGGGAAAAAAAACATTGGATTTTTTAGGTTTTTTTCCATGCCCAATTAAATATGGAGTTAACTGTGAACCAGGGTATCAACAATGAGCCACCTCTCCGAGTGCTGACTGCAGTCACCGTATGTTGGGATCTGGGATGACATCTCTGTGGCAAGAGCTGAGCCACATTTTTGTTTGTTTGGGTATTTTCTCAACTCCAAAATACCTGTGAAGGTGTTGGGAGTCTCTGGGGTTGTGAGGTCCGCTGTTATTTGCCTGTTGTGTTGCAGTTCATATCCTGGTTGACTTCATGCCAAACCCACAAACTCCCTCTGTCCTGGGTGACTGAGAAGATTATGTGCTTATAATGCTGGGAAATAAGTGCTGTACCATTGTAAGAGCAGGTAAGAAAAGTCTTTAGACCTGATACTCTTTATGTAGAGTCTCTGAAAGTTCCTTAAAAGTGAACAAAGACTCTTATTCCTGATTCAGAATCTAATTTTAAAACCTGGCAAAAAGTTTACAATTTCTTTTGGCCTACATTTAATAGGTTAATTTATGTAGAAACCTCGTTTTTAAAATTTTTTAAATTTTTTTTAGCATGGTGGTTTTAACCCCAATCAATTTGAAAAGGCTGTTGTGAAAATATTAACACGGGGCTGTCTCTTGTTAAAGAGCAAATGCTCAAGGAAATGACAAAACTTGCACTTTTGGACCATTTATGAGAAGCAGTAAGGAGCTAACGTGCCAACACACAGAGTGGGGATGCTGATAGCAGTGAACAGCCCAGCACATCTTCCCCACCTTTAAGATTTAGGTTTATTTAGCAGTTCTTCAAACTTATAGAGTAATAGGTCTTCCTGAGCCTCAGAGAAAGGAGTCTAGTGAAAGACTTGCTGTTGTTAAAATGAAACATCACCAGATCTATGGGGTCAAAGTGTGGCATAGTTCATTTATTTCACCTGGTCATAACTTTTGCTGTTCTTGAAAGACAAAAAGAAAGAAAGATCAGACAGAAGTGCTGTTCTAGAGGTGGTGGTTGTTGTAGATTTTTGTTTGTTTGTATTTGGTTGGGTTTTGTTTGTTTTGAATTAAGACTGAAGAGCAAAGGATATTGAAATACTGCAGTGAGCTTGCTCAAGAGAGAATTCCAGCCCAGATTTGCTGTTCCATTTGATGTACTCCTTCCAGCATCCATGCCCTTCCAACCTGAAACCATCTTGGATATCAAGGTAGCTGTAGTTTGAATCTTTTCAAGCACTGTGTGATGGTTTGCTTTTCTGTGAGACTTCAGGTAGAGCATACTGGAGGATCCTGATGAAAAAGTATTATTTCTATCCTGTTTTTACTTGGGCCCAATTGAATCCCTTCACAATTCCTTGATGTGATGCTGAGGCATTAAATCTCTGCCAATCTCAAACCAGACACAGCTGAGTTTGTTGAGGTCTGATCCTGCTGGCTCCCTTGTTAAGAGGAGTTTAATAATTTATTTCACCTGTTGCAGGACTACATGAGTAACTGCAGTCACTATTTTTGCTCTTGAAATTATGAGGGGTTTATGATTAAAGAATGGCAGCATTGCAGAAAAAAAGAAAGTGCCTTAGGAAGATTTTTGTTAGCTGTGGTTTCCATGTTTCTGTGTCTGTGATTTCAGAATATTTGATGTGAGCTTTCAGTGTGCCACAAGGGAGAGAAGGAAATGAATACACTAAATTTCAGTTGAGATTTCAGTAACTGTTAAGAAAACGAAAAGGTGCATGTATGCTAATAACTTTCTATTATACCATCAAGAAGAAAAGAATAATTCACACAGCCTAATCTTGGGAGGATGAGTTTTCCTTCATAGTCCACATTATTGTTCCTAGGGAACAAGCCCAAAGAGTAGGTTCCTAGGCAGTAGGAACTAAAATAATGAAATACACCCCAGCCTTAGAGAGAATTGTGTTTTGGGCTCAGTGCTCCTGTTCCTGGGACAGGGTGAAGGACTGCATTATAGAGAGGGTTACTAGGGAACATTATTTATGCTCTATATACAGAATCACCATGGCAAGATGAAAAATGTTAAGTCAGTTTTGGTGAGGCATGGATTTGCACTAATCCACTGAAAACTTTGGTTCATCACTTGACTTTGGCTTGTTGAAGCTTCTGTGGCTCCCGGGGTTTATTGCTTCATGCTGCTCAGAAGGACATAAATTAGTATACATCAAAATCATTCTTGGTTATCTCCCCTGCAAGTGGAGGAGGCCCAAAAGGCACAATTGAATTGAAAACAGTGCACATGAGGATTCCAGCCAGCCAGGCAAGCTTTGTGGACAATGTGATTTTGCTGATACAGATTTGTTGGAAATATTATATTTCTTTCTGAGACGGGAATGATTATAAAAGCAGATCTCAAGAGAGCAACTTACTGGAAACCCAAGCCATGCTGAATAGTAACTACTTTTACCTAAGGAAGTTTGCCTTTTGCAAATTGCAGGCAATTTGCAGACCTTACTTCTGTGCTTATTTTGGGATTGCAGTGGATGTTCTATTGTGGCTGCTGTGGATTTTTGTATTTTCCAGGCCACATCTTTTCAATATTCTCCAATTTAAGTGTTCCTCCAATAGTTTTCATCCCTGGATATCGTGTTTGATAATAGGAATGCATGCAATGAATGCAATGTCATGCAGATTTTACTCACTTTATGTATTTCCTACTGAAAAAATAGATCATGTGAAGAAAATTGATGAGTCAGGTGCACAGCTAGGTCAGAGTAGACAAGAATGTTTATATGCTATTGATCCTGCCTAGTTTTGAGAAGAACCCAGTTTAGTGAGGCAAACCTTAGACAAACTCATTACTAGAATTTACCTCAGTCTTCACTCACTTCACAAATGAAAATTTCAAATTTTTTTCCTTTGGAAACCTGGTGCCAAGAGAAGCTGGATTCCATGTGAGGGGATCTTGCTCAGGATGTGCCTCTTGGCCTGGCACTGTGCTCCACTTTTACTCTTTCTATGCCATCCCACAGGTGTCCTGAGATGTAGTTTTGATATATTTTGCCTATAGAACAGCAGTACACACCTTCTTTTGGTTATATATCAAGGCTTACTAAGCAAGGCAAGTTTGGCACAATGAAATGAAGGACCTGCCTTAAAATATTTAGCTAATTCATTGGCACTTTAAAACTCAGCCAGGCTTCCCTGGGCTTGGTCTGTCAGGTGATGTGGGAGGAGAGAGACCCTTACATTTGACTAATTTATTTTGGTTAAATATGGCTAATGGGAAAAATCCTGCTGTGGGACTCTGGCTGCCCTGCAGAGGTGAGTGTGAAGAGAAGCATATGATGAGGTTATTTCCAGGATTTTGGGGAAGCTGCTCACACTTATTCCATTATGTATCTGAGTGGGGTTGATGGAAGATTTCTCTTTGGGGTCAACTCACCAGTCAGTTTCAAATCCCTCATTGAGCCTTGTCTGCTCAGTGTAAGGAGGTGAGAGAATTCATCAGAACATGGAGTTGTTGGGCTGTGAGAAGGAAATAAAGGCAAGTGGGAATGCCTGTGCTGGCAGGTTGCTCTCAGAGCTCAGCTATGCAACCATCCCATGACCTGATGGAATAAGTAGAGGTTTGGAGAAACTGATTAGAAGTGGTACCTGTTGTGCTGTGAGAGGGCCTTAAAGATTTATATGCCACTCTTCTAAGCACTTTTTCCACCAGCTTGCTGTTTTGCTTACATATCACACGGCAGTATCACTTTTAGATACCAAATGGAAAGCATATGTAACAAACCAGAAATGTTCTTCCACTCTGTGCAACCAAGGGTGACGTCCAATATGAAAAATGGATTTTCCTGAGGTGGAACATGCTACTTTAATTATTATGTGCAGTTTGGAATCACGACTATTTGTATAATTAGAAGTTTGGAAAGGCTTCTACAAATTCTTTCTACTTAGTCATTAAAGAGGTTTTTTTTACTTTGTGTCTAAATGCAAGCTAGAAGATGAATATCAAAAACAGCTTGGAAGGCATTCTGGCAGATGGGATATTTCAGATATTGGTGTTGCCTGAATTTCAGTAAGCATTTCTCAGCTGAATGTTCAATAATTTTTTTGCCTTCAAAAATCTGTGTAGACCATGCTTGGAAAATAATCTTGTTGAAAGGGGAATGGCTGCCATGGTCAAAGCACTTTACAACTCCTCTGGCATTAAGGTTATAACTGTATTTCCATATGGGCCTTATAGAATTTTAAATAAGTAGCTGTTTTCTGGTGTGAGGGTTTTTTTTGGTCTTCATTATGTAATGGTGTATAGGCTGAATTCGGCTCCTCATTATTTGAAAAAGCTGAGGGTAGTGGCATCTATTATTTGACATTTCTTGGGAGTGAGTGCTCCGAAATAGTGCTGTTATCACACTGCAAAATGACACAATCTAAACAATGGGCAAAATTCTCATCTTATTGACAGCAGTGTAAACCTAGGTGAAATCCCCTGAGACCAAGTTAAATACATGGATTTCCTCTACATTTCTACTGTTGTTTTAAAGTGCTGAATCTGCCCCAGTGACATAATTGAAAGAGCCACTGATCACACAAAAAAATCCCCTGCTATTTGATAAGGTTTCACAAAGAAAGTTTATCCTCGTGAATTCCATGTATTTTTAATGCAGCTTCTCTTTTGCTGAATTGATTAAGCCCTGTTGAAAATTCTTGAGTGTGGAAGAAAATCAGCTGTGACTGTGGGAGGGATTGGCTGATAATTTAGTAAGAAAACACCCCAGCATATCTGTAGACTTCTGAAAAAAAAAAAAAATATTTCCAGTAGCTGTAATTTTGAAAATAGGCTGGTTTTGAAGTTAGATAATATGTTCTGAACGGAGCTCTTCCCTTGCTTTAGGCTCTTTGTGCACTTTACCAAGGGTCAGGAAGTTTGCATAAAAGCAGGGCAGTAGGTAAAATCCCTCTGAAATCACGGGTAAAACTCTCAATTAAACACAGTCAGGATTACAAACCATGTCGAATGCAGTAGACAGACTAATATTACCTGTGGAGAATTTATCTATCAATCAGGTGGGGTTAGTTTTCCACACTGAAAAGAGAGTTGTACTTTGTTTTGTGTACTGTCATTCCCCTTTTCTTAAAAACAAGGTGGTACCACAGCCTGCTTTAATGTCACCTACCACCAGAGTAGTGTTACTGTAATGTTCTGGTTCATTTCTCAGGCTGTTAAAATATTTTAGAAGGATTCTATATGAAGGGCTCCCTCTTATTTAGGCAAAAGCTGGTCTTGGTTAGGCAAAAAACTGGTCTGTTCATACATATTTCCAGGAAAACTGGAAAAGTGAATGGAGCTTCCAATGACTGGTGCTGTACCAGTTGTGCACACATCTCTCTGGGTTTCTTTCTCCTGTGGTAATGGTTGGAAGCTTTCTGTATCCACAGGCATAACAAATGAACAATTAGTCTTTGGGTTTTAAGATTACCTCAGCTCTGAAGCATGGCTGCTTTGGAGAACCAGGTCAGTGTGGTCAATTCATTATAGCAATTGCAAAGTGAATCCTTATCCCTGATGTTCCCTTGGCAGAGGAAAGTTAGACCTCTTGATCACTGAATGAAGGGAATTATTTTATTCAGCGACCTGTGATTGTTATATCTTTTGTATGATTTCAGAGCCACTCATTCTTTCTTTCCAGAGAGAATTCCATCTGTTTGAGTGGTAGGGTTCTTAGATCTTGATGATCTTGTCCATTTGCTGTGCAGAGTCAAAAGAAGCACACCTCTGAATAAACTAAAATGTGGTGTGTGTCAGTGGCTCTCTGACTAAGCATTTGCTGGAAAAAATCAATATGTAAGCAATTTGTGCATGAAAACACCTCCCTGTACAAGAAGTAGAAACTAACAATAGAAACTCCAGGGTACACCTAGGAATTACAAAATCTGGAAGGAAGGCTGGTCTCCTGTAAAGCAGCAAACAGTTTATAACAATGCCAGTGGCCCAAACAGCCTTGCACCACATTCGTTTTTTGCATGCTTGGATGGAACAACCTGACTGTGTTTACCAGCACCACATCTTACATAATGACTCTGAATTAAAGCTAAAAGGTGTTAAGCCAGTTAGGTGTGGGGCTCTGGGATTAGCCAAGGTGGCATGGGGTGGAGAACAGGCACCTTCACCTGAGGAGGGCAGATTAATAAATCACGGAAAATCCAGCAGAGTCTCCTTCCACCCAAACTGAGCACAAACCCAGTCTAGTGCTGGAAGGTGGAGTTGATTGAGGTGGTATTTGACATAGTGAGCAGTACAAGAATAAGGATAATTGCAGCATCCAGACTTCCATTAAATGTGAACACATTAAGTTTGTAGATATTTGTTATAAGCCCCTAAATAGAGAGGTTGAAATGTTTTGAGGAATCAAACTCAATGCTGTTTTTCAGCAGGTGGTAATTCCACTTTCCTTCATTCAAAATGCATCTTGTGTAGATGTATGTAAGTAGATGCTTGTTAGACATATGGCAGAACAAAGCAGCTCCAGCTCACTAATTCAGCATCTGCATTCTGAAGTAGATAAAACTCTATTTTTCAGAAATCTTTCTGCTTAAGTAAGTCCTTTCAACTGTCTTTACTTGAAACCAGCCATGAAATTGTTTTTCCTCCTAGTCCTATGAAGATCTGGGACAAATTATAACCTTTCCAGCCCTTCTCCCTTTGGCAAAAATGGAAAAAGTTTTCAATATATTTTGATTTTGCTGAAGACCATTATCTCTCGTGGCCAGACTTTAGCTAATAAGTTTAGCCTTGCTGTGCTTTTCAGCTGCTTGTAAGAAGCTGTGAGTGTGCTGCCTTTAATCTTTATAACTAACATACTCCTTATCTCCCAGTTCCTTTTCCCTCTGTGCTGCAGCTCATGTGTGACAGCCCCACACATATTTCGAGCCCTGTTTTCAAACCCTCTAACCAGTCCTTTCTTTGCTTCTTTTGGAGACAAAAGACCTTTTTTTTGGAATCTGGGAGAAGTACTTGCTCCAAGTCTCTCACCATCAGGTGCATTGTATCCAGATATTGCTGAATCTGTTCTTTCATTTCATTTTATACCGGTGGTAATAATGATTTGTAATGGCTATTATTGCACATAAAGCAGGTTGTTGCTATTCTCAGTGTAAAAGATGGACACAGTCTATATGCAGGTGGCTCCATGGCAGCGTGTGTGATATAATAAAAGTTTATGAAACACTGTGTGCAAAACTGAGGCTGTTGGAAGAAGCCTCTGGTGCTGGGAGCCTTTCTCACACTGTTGAAGTGATTCAAGAACAGTTAAAAGCTTGTGTTAGTCTGGGTTGTCAACTCCAGATTGGAAAAGCTATGTATAGAGGAGGTATCTCTCCAAGACTGTTGTTTTGATCCTTCCTTGGTAATTCATGCTCATGGCAAGCGGAGTTTCCCACACACGCTGCAGACCTTGGATCTGAAGATGAGATCAGAGAAGTTCAGGCTATAAAGTCCTTGGAAAACACAAAGACTGCAGAGAGGATGAATAGGCTAGCTGATATTGAAATTTTTTTGCTTAAGAAAACAGATGTGTTGGAGGCCATGATAATTTGCTTGAAAATAAGGATATGGGATAGGAGACCATGGTCTTTTGCATGACCTGGATTCTGAAGAACAGGTAACAAGAGAATTCATGTGGGATTCCTTCCCTCCTTGGGCATCCAGACACATCAAGCAGCAATCCATTGCTTAGTTTCTCACTTCTTTGCTCCCTATCAATTTTATTAAAATATGTGGGAGCTACTCAATTTCCTGTTCTCAGACCTTATGGAAATCCATCTTTTTATCCCTCCTTTCATTTGCGTGCCTCTGTGGAGGTGCACACGCCTGCACATCTGTATTTCTGTGCGCTGGCCGCCACACTCAGCCCTAAAGAATGCGTGACAGCCGTGCCCGTGGAGCTGGGACACGGCTGTGTGGTGTGAAATGGGGCTGGAAAGGGAGGGGAGAGACCCCTGGTACACATCGAATGTACAGTCATTCCCTCCTTTCCCTGTCTGAAAGGCTTCCAAATCTCATATATTCACAGGCAGACCCCAGCCAAAGCCCGCAGCTGTCATGCATTTTCAACAGATTCCACAGGGCCTAGATGAGGTTTGAAGACATTCCTTTGCTCTTACACATTAGCTAAAAGGAATTACCGTAACATCTGATATTGTGGAAGTGGGAAATTTGCCATCCTGACCTTGCCCAAAGCATTCCGGAACTGGGGGTCCAAGGATTTATTATCTCAGATGGCCTCCAAAGGTCGTTGAGGGCCCGTCCAGAGCTGCTGCAGCCCGGCTCAGACAACCAATGTGCAATTCATTTGGAGGGACTGTGCTAGGGGTTTCTTTAATTTTTTATTTTTTTTTTCCCCGTATGGCTGAAATAATGGGCAGCCACATGTTCCTGCTGCTCTCTGGATCTTTGTCATAGGAAAAGCATGTTCCATTGGAGCAATTCCCAGCTGTCAGTAATGTGCTGAAACACCACAGCCAATCATCAGAGAAGAGGCCAAATAAACAGGATGTTCACAATGTGTATGATTCCATGAGTGTGTAACAAACTTTCTGCACATTTCACAGTCTCCTAATGAGATTGACATGCATTGCTTAATCTGCATCTGTCTGTTTGGGGAAGAAACACATCAACACCATGGAGACCATGTGCAAGAAAGCTCCGTTTCTCGGCTCTGTGGCTGGTGATGCGATAGGACAGAATCTGGTCCTGAGCTGGAAGCGAGCAGTACTTCAGAGATACTCATTTAGCTGCTGGGAAGTGCCCTGTAGTCAGCCAAGTGCAGTTTGGTGAGTGTTCGTGTAATCAGAGCTCTTATTATAGCAACAGATGACAAAAGTGCCCGAGGATGATGCACAGAGCTAATTTTTAAGGGAATATCTGAGGCGCCATTTGTTTTCTCTTTGTTTTGATTTCAGAATTTATTTTGGTTTCCTTGTGTGTTTTCAAAAAAATCTGCACGCAGAGCAAACCAACAGAGGAAAGAATGTTTACAGAAATCTATAATTACATAATGGAAAAGCAAAAGCCATTGTGTCTTTAATTTGAAATCAGGACAGTATAATTAGAATAGCAAATATAAAAAGGAAGTCGATGTCCTCACCCTCCAAAGCATGCATTTTTCCAGCAGTCAATGTTCTCATCCCCAAAAGCACGCACTTTTTGGAGCAGAGTGAATGTGAATGCACATTAACTGTCTAGCTGCACAATCATGAAGATGCAAGACACAGAGGGTTTATCCCACAGCTGGACAATGCCAACTTCTGCCTTTATCCCCCTTTCTCCCTTCTGCTAGGTCTTTCCATGGTTCAAGGCTTATAATGTTCTGAAAATTTTGTTCTTGTGAGGTTACTGTGGGTGACATCCAATGGCAGTTACTCACTTAAAATACATCTTAGAAGAGAGAAAGGCAAAGCAAAGATGGAATACAGGTCTGATAACCTCCCTTAGATGTGAAAGCATGTCTGCAATAGCTATAATCTGCCCCGTTACAGCACTCAGACTGTTGAGAGCTTTTCAATCTTATGGGACAATGTGTCAGGTACAGTGATTACAAATACATCCACCACAGCTTTACACAGGCTCTTTTCTCCTATAAGCTCCAGGAGGAAGTTCATGCTCCTATGTCTCTGCAAGGAGCTGCTGCAGGAGGTGTTTCAAAAGCTGCAATGTTGGATGATGGTTGTGGTGAATTAATTTACTGTAATGGGATAGCCAACAACATAGAAATAAATATATGCAGAGGATGTCCTGATTGGTTGTATCCAGTCAAGCTCTGGAGAACTGGCCACCTTGTGTTGCATAAGACTGAAGAAAGTGATCAAGAAATTACAATTACGCTTTGCAAGATATGGCATTTCTAGACCTGACTTGCCCTACCATTGTCTTTCAGTTTATCTTGGCATGTAGGACATGTAGAACCTTACCCCCATTTCTCTCAGAAAATCTACAAAAAACGGGCAGGTGACAGTACAAAAAATGAATAGACTATTTTCAGACTATGTATTTAACATTTCTTTTGTGTGAGGATACTTCTTCCAAGGGATGCTTGTGAGGAAGGACCTCTTTACTACCAAGAAATGTCATAGGATATCAAAAAAATGGAGTGGGGAAAGAGGAAGGAGTGAGTTATTGGTAGTTCTAGGCCAAACCTCTGGGAAGATGTAGGAGAAGGTGACTTCTGCACAGATTCTTAGGTTATGACTATTCTGAAAGTGTAAGTGCTGCAGCAAAAATTTAGGCAATATGAGTCAACAAACAATATGAGAAAGAACAGAAAAAATTCTGTGATGTATCTATCAAGATGCCAAAATTGCAAGTAAGCATAAAGTCAGAAGTAATTCCTGGATCATGGGATTGGAAGAGAGGCTGGGAAGGGGTGTGTTGCCAACTCTGAATATGTTTGAAACAGATCTGATGTATTTTATTTGAAGAAGGCTCTTTGTCTCAGTGGTTATTGTTTCCTAGCACCATCTAGAGCCTTTGTGGGCTCCACAGAAATGGAATTTATGGGAATTCCTTGTTGTGGCTCCCTTGTTTGTAAAAGGTGAGAGAAATGGAGGTATAGGGTTGTATTCCAGGACAGGTCTTGTCTGATGGGACAACTAGAGCTTGAAAAAGGAAACTGAAGAGACTGTGTAGCAATTAGCATGAATCCCTTTCTGTCAGACCTAAATATGATGCAAACTGCTCTTTTTTTAAACTGCTATGTTGTTCTGCTTCTTAATTCTTTCTTATTCAGAGTGCTATCCTGGCTCCCAAACACCAAGTATTAAGAATTTCTCTTTCCATATTTATCCCATGCCATTGTGTCCAATTTTTTTTAAATTTTTTTTCGCCCTGTGAGTTGAGAATCGAGGCCTAGAGAATGCCTTAGATCTGTTCAGGTACCTTGGAAAGGGAAGTATTTAAAAAACTCTGGCTCAACCTACTCCTAAGCTGTATAATGAAAACTAATGTAGCATGCAGGATTTTGTTTTCCTAGCTTGATTAAATTGTGAGATGCTAAATGTATGGATCTTGGTACTGGCATAAATAAATCAGAATAAGTCTACTACAGTGCTCTAAATTTATATGCAGATTATAAAATTAAACCATTACAATGCTGTCACTCTGATTTATTTAATCTGACCAGAGACATTTATTAGCCAGGACATTCTAGACCTCTTATAAAGCTACACTCATGAGAATTAAATGTTTCTACTAAGTTAAGCTACTTCAATATTGACATTCTTCNAAAAAAAAAAAAAAAAGAGCATGGCTAGGATTTCCATAGAAAAACAATTCTTTCAGGCAGTATTTTTCTTTGTTTTGTTTATTGCCATTATTGCAAACTAGATCAGGCTCTATTTGATCTCTTTAGCTTCTGAGACTATATTTGGTTGTACTTCCCAAGAGCTTACTCAGCAATGCCAATGCATTATGGAATCAATGTGGAACAGGAGGAAGAGAAGCAGGAAGCTTTAAGTGTCTGATGCAAATGCATTTCTATGACTTTATAATGGCTTGAGCAGATGTGATGTTGTTTTTTTCATCTAGGTGTATAGAGTTATGAATATTTTAAGACATTTCCTGACCAGAGTTGCTGCTGCTGTTGCCTGCCAGTACCCTTTGTTTATTGAACATTTTCAGAAGGAGTAGTGATCCTCATCCATGTAACAAACAGCCTGTTTGTCTTTCAAAATGTAATATATTTTTAAGAAAGCCTTCTTAGCCCTTCTGTTTGACTGTGTACTCACATGTTATTTGGATAGTTACCCGTAACAAAGTTTTGGGAGTGAATGCATTAATTTGTGTTAGTTCTAGGCCTAAATAAAAATGACAAGAGCATGAGATTTGAAAATTCTAAGTTACTTATCTTCTGTTGCTCAGCTTGCTCAAAAAAAGAGAAAGTCTGGGGATTTAGTAGAGAGATGAGAAGCAGAGAGGTATTCCTGAAGAGAAAAATACAACTTGTCTCTGATTCTCATTGCCACTCTGGTCCCCCTATACTTGTTCAGCATCTCTTCCTCACAAGCTGAAGAGCTTTGGAGAAGATTTTATCAGTACAAATGGAGAAGGAATGGCCTTCCCAGAACTGAGAGGATAACCTGGGAACATATAATCAATTCTCTGGCACTCCAGGAGCCTCAGGAAGTGGTGGTGTATTGATGCCTCCCTGATTTAAGGCCTTTGGCACAGTGTTTGGGCCTCCAGAGATCTCAGTGGAGGATTCTGAAGCGAAATTCAATGTCAGGAAGTCTCACGAGGGGATCTAATGGGAGAAACCATCAATAGATGAACTAATGGTGCTTGCCAGGTTTAAGAAGAGGCTGTGGGGTTAGAGCTCAACAGTGAGGAAAACCAGCCCCAACTGGACAAAAAATTTAGAAAAGGAGATGGAATAAAAATAGCAAGAAAAGAGAGGACAACTTTTCATGGTCTCTGTTACACAGGCAAGGGTGAGGATAAGGAAGGCAAACCCCAACCTCTGGGTTTTTTTCACCTATTTTCTGAATGGAATGATTGTTCAATGTATAGATACAGAGTGAGATGTTGTCAGTGAAGGAAAGTGGAGGAAATATGAGGAAAGAACAAGGCTGCCTGTACCACAGGTAAAGGGAGATAAAAAAGAAAGCCCATTTATTAGGCAGCTGTCTCCTTATCCCTGGTCTCCTTTGTTTTTAGAAATTACTGCTGAACACAGGTGACAATTTATTTTCTTGTACTGTCTGTGGTTTTGTGTGTGTGAATGAAGACTTGAGCAAGGTCAGTTTGAGAGAAATTTCAGTTAGTATTATTTAGGGAAGGTTTCTCTTGAGAAAAACTTTAAATAGCATAAAATTCACCCTGTTAGTGGAGAGACCAGAAGAAAGAATCAAACGTTAAGGAAATGAGAAAATGGGCAGATTTTGAAATGTTTTTGCAATGCCTCCCAGAGGATTGTATGGTGTAGCCTTACAATTTAAAGATGTTTTTCTAATATGAATTTTTATCCTTTAGTTGTCTTTTGTACCTAATTATTTACTCATTTGTTTAATAAAATGAGTTAAGAGTCTTAGGCAAAACCCATTATTTAAAATGCCAATGATCTTCTCTACTGACTTTATTTAGGGAGTTCACAAACTCTATGAATAGAAGGGCCAGACAAACCACTGTAAAATTTCTCTTCCATTCCTTTGGAAAATCCTCCCCTTTGCCCTCCCATTCCTAACCACAACCACACATATATCTGCTATTTTGAGGAATGCCAACATTGTTCTCCGTTGTATTTTCCTTGCAATTTTGGTGGTTGTAAATTGAATTCTTCATCCTCTGCTCTGGTCTGTATTTTTTAACCTCAATCAAACTCATATGTCAATCTCCAATTGACTAATGCATGCCATAGAAACTTAAGCAACAAGATTGTGAACCATATACTGAGAATGACATAATACTTGATAAAATACCAAATATTTACTAAGCTAAAGCCAGTGAAAATCAGTGCCAGTGGCAGCAACAGCACTGAGAAAGGCAGTAAACATCAGCTAACTTAACTCATTTTGACAGGGGAAAGAACTTTTTCAATCTAAAAATCTTTAGTGCTGTAAATATACAAAGTATGTTATTTGTTGATGAGAAGTTGTTAGTTAATGACAAACAGGCCTAAAGCTGCCAGTAATCATAAACTGCCATATCTCCACTGAAATTCATATAGTTCCTCTGATTTTCATCAATTAAACATCTGTTCCCAAACCTAACAATGAGCAATACTGCTGGTGTGAGCCAACAGCCTTTTTTTAAAATCCACACAGACCTGCGGCGTCTACTTCTATGTGACCCTGACTGTTGGGACATCCACTACTTTTAGCATTCCCAAAACAAGCAGAACCCTTCCCAGTGAGTATGAAATGCATCTCTCCTTCCTCATCAGCTCGATCAGGTCCCCTCCCTGTTTCCTGTGTCCCTACAGGCTCCTCACCTGGTGCTGCATCAGGTGTGAGCAGCTTGCCACCACTTGCACAGCCTTGTGTGTAAGAACAGCTTGCCCCCTTAGCTGTCCTCCCACAGCAGACTTCCTGTTCCCAGTCCTCCCCATCTGCTCCTCCAGTATTCCCAATTCCATCTGCTTCTCATATTATCAGCATATTTTTTTATGCTGTCTCTGCTGAAGACAGCAGGCTGCCTGAGTTAGTTTGTAAGACTCTTGCTTTATGTGTTTATAAATGAGCCTTCTGGGGTTTCTGTTTCATTTGCACTTTAAAATAACCTTTTTTTTTTTTTAAATTCCATTTTGTCCATCTCACCTGAAAAAAGATAGGCTCATAAGGCAGGAATGCTGCCTTCCTCAAAGTCCAAAAAACATCTGTCACCTGACAATGATAGGGAAAATATCCTCATGGTGGTGAGAAGAAAAGGCTGGAAATATCCTCATAAACGAACTGTGAGAGGGCACTGAAATGATCTTTTTTGATTCAAAGCTCTTTTGTCCTTATTTACTCATTGAAGACACAATCTTATGTGCAGCCCCTTGTGAAGGTGGTGTTTGGATATTCCTGTGGTACTAACCTGCTCCACAGCGTGTCCTGCAGCTCCTCTGGGAAGTGGTGTAGTCTGTAGTGGGAACTAACACAGCCATTTGCCAAACTAAGAAATTCCCTTTCTAGAAGAGTACTCAGGAACTGCCTTAAAAAGAGATCTTTTGGAAGAAAAGAGGCCAGACCTTAACTAGAGAAAATGAACCCCTATTTACAAGACTTATTTTTTA
>VZTR01004781.1:45461-73774 GCA_013400775.1 Chaetops frenatus | reverse complement strand
AAACAAAAAGCAAAAAAACAAACAAAAAAACCCCAACAAAAAAAAAGAAAACAAAACAAAAAACCCCAAACCCAACCCACCAACCAAACAAAAAAAAAGACAAAAACAAACAAACAAACAAAAAAAATCTAACAAAATGCAAAGAAAACAAACCAACCAAACCAAACCAACTAACCAAATGAACAAACAAAAAGGAAACAAAAAATATCACAGAACAAAACCAACCAAGTAATTGCCTTTAGAATTTTGAAACATCATAGGGTGTTGGTATTTTAATCAATTAATAAACTACTTTAAAAAATATTAAAAAGAAACTTAGCCAACCAGAAAATAGGGAGAAGTTCAAGTTACCTTACCTTGAAGATACCAATAAAATTAAGTTAAAAATATAATACATTGATGGCGAGTAAATAAACTTGCTGAATGCCACAACACAGTAATGCTGCGATCTCCAAGTGTAACTGTTAAGTTTCATCCTGACAAATACATTTATGTTTGTGTGCAAAAATATCATGTGGCTGATCTATGTGCAAATCTGCACTGCTCATTTTGTGACACTTTGGCAGCATTCAACACCTATCAGACAGCTGAAAATTGCTGGACAAGTCACAGGTTCTTACTTTATCCTACATTTCAGTTTTACTTTATCCTCTGCTACTCCTTCGTTGACCCTGAAGTTATTTTTCCTGAACCTGTTTAAAAAGACAATCATATAAGTGTAATCTACTTTAGGGTGTAGATCTAGTGGTGTGCCACTATCTAGTAATGTGCCATATTTTGCAAAAGATAATTAAGCAATTTTTTAAAAACAGCAGTAAGAAAATGTCAGGAAAAAGATATGGAATCCCTGAGCCCTGGACAGCCAAGCATTAGTTCACCATGCTGCTTTTGAGCCTAGAGACCTGGAATTTTGATGGAATTATACACTCCTCTTCCAGCTCCACATTAGAAAATGAGGAACCCTGACATTCACCTTGCTCATCACTGCTCCTTTTCTCAAGAAAAAAAAGGTAGATCTTCTTTATGTAAATGATTCTGAAGTAAAGGTAATTGTCTCTAAAGTAGGAACCACTAAATATTATTAAAGTAACAGACTGAGATAAAAGACAAACAGAGGAGCAAATTACCAAAATTAATAGGTAGTCAAAATCAAGGGTTTTACTAGAGTATGGAACACTTTCTGTAAATTAAAGGAGCAAGCAAGACAAACATGTAAGAACAAAATGTGAGTCTGTGACCACTGAGACAGGAATTTGATATAGGGTTGGAAACTGCCCCAAAAAACAAGGAGGTACAGTGACATTGTAAGCTACAAAATTTTATTGATAAGACTGTTTATGCAAATAGTGAAATTCATTGTATTTACAGCCACACAATGGCTATTTTTTACAAATTTACTAAATCTAAAACCAGCATAAATAATACCTAAACAAAATTATTCTTTCTCATATTAGCAAATGAAACATATAGCTTGTGATATAGATCCATGACTTCATCTAATAAGATCCATAATTCTTCAAATAATTAACCTTTAAAACCTGTGACTGCTATGAGTCTTTGTAGACTGTATTTCATGTGAAGTAAATACTTGTGGCTAAACTGTACCTTTCAAATGAGCTAATATTGGGAAAACTGGTAGATTCTTAAATAAGCTGTTGTGCTTGAGACCTGTGGAACACTTGCATGTTCACTGTAATTCATTAGTTCCTTTTTCCAGGATTATTAGAGAAACAGAAAGATGGCAAGTGAATTTAGAGATTAATCCATTAGACTGTACATGCTTCCCTTTCAAAGTTTGTTAATTTTCTTTCCTCTTTGTCAGTTTTAATTTGTCACTAAAACAAAAATGAAATAATTGTGTCAGTGTCTGGGTTCTCTTTCATAGTCAAGGTTTTAGTGCAGGTATAAAATTGGTTTTTGGATTTTACTGACACTGGTTAAATGATTATTGAGTAACACCTGTTGAATCAAGGCTCCTGACATGTCAAATTAAATCAAAATTAGTTCAATCACAGTCTAGTGTTTATGCGCACTGGTAACATATATTTTAAAATAGCTATAAAGTTACTGCATGCAAAATACTACAATGAAAAGTAATCATTGCCTTTAGAAACCAATGGCAAGGAATTATAAACAGTGAAATTATTTAGATTCAGACTCTGAAATATCTTTCCCTTCTGGTAAGTCACTACCTCATTTAAAGCAGGACTTTACAAAGCACCTGTCTGTCACATTAATATTCTATGTAATGATTAGTCACCAACACTATCAAAGTCATTCTAACCTTTCAGAACTCTCTTTGGCTAGTTTCCCACATTAGTCATAAAACCAGTACAAAGTCTACTTCCATTCAGCCTTTTACAGCTATTAAAAAAATTGGAACATTTAATTCACACTCTGACATCCTTACAGAAGAAAGTGCAGGCAGGAACATTCTCCAGGCTTTTGTTAAGGGTCATCAGATTGAATTCCAAGGCTAATCCATGTGCACAAAGAAAATAACATCTTCCTATCTGAAAACAGCTACGTAAACAAAAGGATCATGTGTTTATATGAGACTCAGAAAATAAACAGCAGGGCTGTGGTACCAAATCGTACCGTTGTATGTCTTACTATTGCATCCAGGGACAGATTTTGAAATGTATTTAAACATGAAGACAAGGTGACTAAACCCTAAAGGACCTTCTATTGAGATATCTAACCTTGACAGAAAACAGTGGGTATTAATTTTCACTTGTTTTAGACAGTTTAATAATGTTATCAGGAGATCATATATATGGAATAACCACATTGGTATTAATAGGCTTACCTTTAAAGATATGAGTTAGTCATAAAATTAAGAGCTGTTGAAACAAGATTTTAATTTCTAACATAAAAGTGATTTTAGGATTAATTAAAAATCCATCAAGGTTGTGATAAAATTTCCAGTGTCTGCAATGAAATCAAAGCTGAATAAACAGATGAAAATGCAATGTTTCATCTAAAAGAGACAACAGGAATATTCATTATTAAAATTATTTGCCTTTCTTGTTATTTGTACAAATCAAGTTAAACGTATTGCTCTTGTTAGCTTAGGCTCTCTGGGCCCACTTCAATTCAGGCATCTGTGTATGTTGTGTGACAATGCTGTTTAGTGATAAAATGCTGCCACATAGCATCACATTTCAGCATCTGACACACCGTATGCTGGCTAAAGTGTTCTGCACTTATTTGTCAGTTGGTGCTTTACCACTGAACTCACCAGAAGCCAATACAAATAAGGAAAAATAGGTGTCTAACTTCACCCACAGATTTTCTTACTGCTTTGGTGATAATAGACAATTCAGTTGCTGAATACAGCAAAAAGAAATAAGACTTTATATAAAACTAGGTCAATATCAAATCCATTAAAAAAACCCAAAACCTAGGGATAGCAAGGCACAAAAACCTGAAGTGACTGGTTCCAAATTATTCAGGCAACTCACAGGAAAAAAAAGCAGATAGAGGAACTCATACTATTGTAAAGTGTGAGGTCAGCAGCTTCAAAAGCCAAGCCTTTGTCATTCAGAAGGCAAAAAAATATTTTCAGTTGCTTGAGAAGTTAAAATATATGTATGTTGGTTCAAGCATTCTGAAAGAGAGACTAAAAGATGCTCCTTCCAACTTATCTGAACTCTGTTCCCTTCCCATCACACACTCAATCAAGAATTCTAGATGTATCTAAGATACAAAAAAAATTATACTAAGATGAAGTTCATGTTTTAGTATGAATCAATAATTTTTGTCATTAGAAAGTCCAGATAAAACAGAAGTAAATCTTTGAAGGGAAAACATATTTTCAAGGGAAAATATATTAATCTCATTGAGTATTCTTTCAGGAAGATTTGCATAGACACACAATAAATAGTATAATATAATAAAAGGTATATTCTTCAATGCTGATGGCTTGGAGTGAACATTTTTTCCTCTGTAGTTTGTATTATCTGTCCATTAGGAAGGGATTTTTTTTTTTTCACCTGCTTTACTATAGTCTTTATAGAGGAATCACTATGTTACATTTTCCTGCTATGGGTAGTAACAATATATAGGTTAAATGACTACAATGAACCATAAAAAATTCAGAGTTACAAAAGACCATCAAAAAAACCTCAACAGTAATTATGGGTTCCTCATTGTCTATTTAATTATTAAAACCCATCAAATTAATTTTGGAACCTAAATATATTTCATTAATCATATTTTATGATTTTGTGGTTTGAGGGAAGTTTTCCTCCTTTATGTACATGATCTCTCCACCACGTTCCAGAGGAATTAAATCCAAAGGTTCTAGAACTTCTCTAATTCACTTTTAAAAACAGTGAATACTTACTATACCAGTGTTACCACAAAGTATTGACTTCGTTGTTCTTTCTTTTGACTTTCCTCTGTCTTTGAATTTTTATATGGCTTGTGTGGGGCAAGTCTTCCCTATATGCACCAGCTGAATATTTTCCTCTGTTGTGGTGAGATCCTCAGCAGCTGAATTAAGTAATTCAAAATTGCTTTGTTCAACTTAACCTGCGCAAGAATGCCCTAAAAGAATATTTTGAGATGAGATTACATTTTAATCTTCATCTTGATGAAGTCAAGGCACTCATACAGAACTTAGAGGAAAGCTTTGCCTTATAGAACTATGCAAAAATAACATTGTTTCTTTCTATTTTAGGTAGTTTACAAAGCATAATTTAAATTTAGTAAAGCAGTCCAGTTCATTTCTTTGAGGTAGGTTATCTCATCTTTAGTCATCAATGTTCCCAAGACAGGAATATACAGTTTTTAGACATAATTAAAAACCACTTCACAAATAGCTGTTTTAGAAAGAAAATGGCTCCAGTTTTATTGCAAAAGAGTTTCTTGCAGCTGGTCATGATACATAAGCAGATGACAAAAGATTAATTAGAAATAAGAACCTCCACAGATCTCCATTTCAGAAAAAACATAGTTTAGTATGTTAAAAACAATATTGTATCACTGAGACTTTCTAGCTGGACTGTTTTAAAAATGAAGGGTTTAGATTCTATTATATTTTTTAAAGAAGTTCTGTGATGCCTTCATCTTTGGACAGAAGCCCAGGTTTTCTGAGGTTAATCAGGGAGAGACAAGTGTCCATACAATGATGTGATGTGTGGGTATGAACTTGTCTTGTTTCTCTCCCTCCTAGAAGGCCTGTCTATAATCTTTCATAATCACTGAAGTTCAGGATGGAGCTCTGCATTTGGTAAAAGGAGTTTTACTTCTTTGCATCAGTAGTAGATTCCTTCTTTTCTTACAGTTATGCCTGAAAACACCAGGAAGAAAAAAAGAAGTTATCAGTACCAAACAAACTGCTACATGCTCACTAAATATGAAAAATCCAGCCTAGTAGCATGAATATAAACTCAATTTTATTGCCCAATCACATACTAACATTGGGCATCTCTGACTGGATTCCTGTTGAGAAGTAATACAATCCTACAGGGCTGCAAAGTTGGTGCTCAGCTCCAAAGCAGCACACTGAGAGCCTGACATCTGTGTAGGGTCAGAGCACAGATGTCAGTCCTCTCCCACTTGGCAGAACCTTCATTTATATTCTGTGGAAGACACTAGGTTCATGTGTGAGAACACAGCATTACTATAATGGACATTACCACAGTATTCTAATTAAACAACCTTCCAAAATTATCATATACAATATTTTAAATTCATTTTAATTAAGATTTTGATCCACACATTTTATCCCACTTTGTTTTTATGGTATACTGTGCATAATAAAGGTTTTTATACATGAAGGATTTTTCTTTTCACCTTCTGTGGCAAGATGGTAAACAGAAATTAATGCTATGCTGATCCCACATAAAATTTCTCCTATGTTATCAGTCCTTGTATTAATCTTACTTTAATTATAGATATAACTAATGTATATATGCAATGGATTATTATATATTTTTATGGATATATATTTATTTGTAATTTGCTATTATAGATATAACTGAGATATAGAGAATTCAGTCTGGAAAAGAAACAAACAAACTCAAAAAATATTCTATTGCTACCAACCTGCAGCTTTTGCTTTTCTGAGCAAATAGCCCTTCTCTAGAAGGTCTTTTAAAATAAGTCTGCAAGAATAGTGAAGAATAGAACAGGTTATAGGGAGAGTTTCATTTTTATTTTATTTCGGTTATTACCCAAATAAACGCTCTTGGAGTGCAGCCCAGTTGGAGCTCTGCAGCAGGGTTTATAAAACTCTGACATTGCTGACTTCAACCAGGGTTTCTTCTTCCCATTTTTGCAGAGCTTGGGAGCTGATCTTTAGTTTGAACTGTAAATCCTGGAACCTTCAGCCCTCAGTTCAGCACCTCTGCATGACAGGGCTGGTATGTTCAGCTGAGCCTCCTGTCAGACAGAGCCTGAGAGGTTTCATAAGAAATATTTTGCAGTCAATGAACTGCCATTTACTTACAAATAGCCATTTCATCCTAAATATATCCTATTCCTTTTACTCAGAAAAGATAAAACAAAATTAAAGCATATTAAAGCCTTCTGTGACTTCCTTCAAGAAGAAGTAAAATGACCTTTCTTCACCAGCTACAGGGGGATTAAGATACAGTTACCCAATACCACTATACATTTGAATTAAAGCATCCATGCAAAGCTTTAATGCTCTCTAGCAAGTGTGTGACGGTTAATTCCTTTTACTTCTCCTGAATGTCCTGTGCCTTTTTGATGCTAATTTCTTGTTCCCCCTTTACAAACCTCTTAAAATTTTTCATTATTTACCAAATTAATTAAATATGTAGTTAATTTAAAACATATAAACACATCCATTTACACTTCACTTGCCCTTTAAGTTAAACACATACTTTCTGAGTTGTAGCCTAAAAGTGAGTCTGTTAACTCACAAAGGGTGTTTTGGGGATGTCATCGTTCTGCTGACCACTCTGCTCTTCTTAAAACCAAAAGACAAATAGTGAATTCTCAAAATTTCTTACAAGTTTTCAGCACCTTGCAGGAACAAACTACCTTCTCTCAGTCAGCAAAATCAAGGTCTGATTTACGTGTCTACCTACTTTCACAGTTTGAGTAATTTTGTGCTCACAAATCACTGACCTGAATTCATGTGCCTAAAGTGATTGTGAGCACAAATATTAGCTCTTATCAAATATTAGCTCAAATACCCAAAGAGTATTTGCACCTGTTATGAATCATGCATGCAGAAATTCAGCTCAATTATTTGTATATACAAAGTTGAATACACAAAAAGCCCATTTCTTAAAATCTAGGACAAGATGTTAAACCCACTATATTTTTTACAACAAGTACCAGCTTATCAGAATATTGAATATTTTATGTCTGGGTAAGTGCATATGCTTAAAAGTGGTAGAATATGGATTAATACAAGATTGCTCACATAATAATAGGATAATGTTTCTTGCCTGAATTCTAAAGATTTTGAATGCATTTAGTAAACTTACTCAAAGAAGACAACAAACTGTCATTAGAGAGCATGAAAATTTGTATTTGCTTTTGTAAATTACAATGTTTAAAAATGGGACTTTTTAAATGTCAGTTCAATCAAGGTATAAGGAAAAGAGCCAGAAATCATTAAGAACGTGAAATGGTGAAAAGTAATACAAAAAGTCTCTGAACTAAGAAAACAAATATTTTCGAAAGAAGTAACATTTACTGAGATGAGCTGAGGTCTTCTGTCTTCTTTCCATTGGTCTGCCTGATACTGCAAATGAGCAGTTATAACAGCATGAAACTAGGAAATATTTTTTTTTCCATTGTTTCTTTGGTAAGGATGACTGCTATTGAGGTAAGTCAGAAAAATGCCTACTAGCAGGTAAGACAAGGGAAAAGAATCAACTAAGAGCTCATGTTCTGACAGCTGACAAGGAGAGATCAAGAGAGAAAAAGAATTGAACAAGCAGAGGAGGTGGTGGGGCTTACCAGATATCCTATGCAACCCATCCAAAATAAAGTTATTCTAAGACCAAAAAAAAACCTATGCAAACAGGGATCCCACACTTCTTGAACTATTTAGTTTAATCTTTGATGTTATGTCTTTGCATCCTGTTCAGGTCCTTGCTATAAGTTTACAGCAAGAGCCTGCTAGTGTAAGTGATGTGATGGGATTTTAGTAGTGAGAATAAATATGGTCATTCAGTCTATGTTAAAGAGTAAGTGAAAAACAGTCTCAAGATAACAACTACCTTCTTTATATTCAGTATGGAAATAGGGTTTTGACTTCAGACATGAGAGGCATAGCTGAACAAACATGACCCAGATTCACACTTGTCTGTGCTATGAATTTTGTTTTCCTTGTTGCACAGTGAGCAGTCTAAGAGGTTTTAAAAGACCTACTTACTGTGATGTAAAAATATAGTTGAAAATATTCCAACAACATTATCTTTTATTCTTTGCAGACCAATTACCACCAGAAAAAATAGTAATTATTTTAAATTTTGAACCAGCATAGCCTTTAAAACTAGAATATGAAAAAGGATTTATTTAGTTGTCTGTTTACTGTAAGGACATCTAAGAATTTCAAATCTAAACAGGAGAGGAAGAATTTAGTCTGTGCTATTTTAAGTTCAGAGAAATCTTTAGGCAAAGCAAAACATCCTAGTAATCACCACAGATGAAACAGAAGTGCTTCAAAGAAGTAAATTTGCAATTTTGAGTCTCTTTCGTTTAAGAAAATGTCCTGAAAGTCCTTGAATTTTGACAGTCTTGCATCAGCTAGCTGCCTGCAGCATTCCCCTGGGGCTGCTCTTCAGATACTCTCAGGTTGGGATCTGTAGTAACACTGCTTCATATCACAAGTGCAAACAGCTTTTCTTGCATATTTATCTCGTTGCTATCTTGGAAACTGTATGCACAGCACAATAGCTTTTTCAAACATTGATGGAATATTCAATTGTTATCTCCCTTTCAGCTCTCCCTCAAAATGCAGTACAAACATTTTCAGCCTTTGCTTAATACCTGCTTCTTACTTTTCATTGCACATATTCAAAGTTAAAATAACAGTTTAAATTTAAAATAATTGAACAATGAATAAATTCTCAAGTCATCTAAAAGATACTGGCCAAATTTTTGAAAGCAAGTGGCTCAATATTTCTGAATATATTTTTAGGACCTAATGCAGACTTACCAGGACAGACTCTATTGGAAATTTACCTCCCAAGTCACTCAGCTGGTGACAATCATGTTTCTACACATGGCATGATTGGGCAGCCTTTCCCCCCAAATCTATTTTATTTAGAGATAGTGTGTAACATAGGATCCAGTAAGACACAATTCTTTCTTTCCATGTCAATCAAGAGTTGAGTTAAGACCCCCAAACATTTGTATCTACTGTATTTTGACATAGTATAATAGCTTTCTGTCATTGCTGGTGTTTAGTTGCTGCTCTTAGAGAGCACAGGCATGGGTGTGAGTCCCAAAATTACTGTGTCTACCACTTCTACGGAGAAATGAACATCTCAGGATGGCTTAAATGGCATGAGCTGTGTATGTTTGGACACCTGAATCAAGCTTAATCTCCCTTTGTAACCAATGAATATACAGTCAATACAATAAAAAGTATGGAAAACTATTCACTTCACCCTGAGTAGATGTAGGATTATTGTTCAGCTGATTATCTCTACAGACTCCATTGATTATATCAAATATAATGCAAATTTAGATAGTGACCTACTTGAAGTTACTGACCACAAAGCACAGAATTTAGGAGTTCTATTTCTTAAGGTAATCCCCAATGCCTCAATTTCCATAAGCAAGGACATGCACTCTTGCTGTGAGGTGAAGTTCTGTGTCCTTATGTATAAAGTATGCAGGTATCTAAAATGGGATTCATGCCCATTGAAGAGGATAATCTACAAATCCATGCATACTCTGGTAAGAAGATTTTACCAATGCGTTTAATTTTAACATACACTTCTAGGTTTGTTTTTCTGCTTACTCCAGACTGCCACAGGCTTGGACACATTTCAGGGCTAAGCCTGACTTATTGAATATTAAAATAAATACATAAAATTTTGAGGGACTGCTCTCCCTGTTTCAAGAGGATAGTTCTTATTATTGGGCAGCACATTATTAAACCTGGATTTTCACAATTCATACTGTATGGAGCCACTGTCTTGGAAAGAACTACGAATTAGAACCTTTTTAATGTGTGTAGTCCATTTCCCTGATCATTGTCTTAAATGAGATGAATCTCTCTCCATGAGTAGCTGTTTTTATGGAAACAGCCTAGATGACTGCATAACTAAAATTTTAGTTGTCTGAAGCTGAGTGATTGGTGTGTTACCCTGTCTGGCAGTCAATGGGGCTGCTGCCACTGCTGCTCCACCACTGCTGCTCCACCACAAGCTGGACAGGGAAGACCAGTTAAGAACAGTAAGAATGAGAAAACCCATGGGCAAAATAAAAGCACAGAAATCATGCAGCAATTTCTGTCACAAGCAAAGCAGACTCAACTCTGGGGAATTTAATTCAATTTAAAGCATTTAATTACAGATTTGGTTATTGGAAACAAAGAAGACAAACATTTAGCACTTCCAGAAGACATCTTTCCTTCCCCTTTCACTGCAGGCCTCCCCTCACCTGGTTGCTGCCACAGATTATGCTCTTTCTCTTTGGTGAGGTAAGGGGTTAGGGTCAGGGTATACAAGTGTCACCTGCTGTTTTTTCCTCTTTGCTTCGCTTCAGTTCCTTCCTTAATGCTTGTTTCCTGCTCTCTGGTGCAAGTCCTCCATGGTTTACAGCCCCTCTGTAGGAATGGCCAGCTCTGCCTTGAAGAGCCTCATAGGTTCTCACGTCACTGGTCCTTTTCTCTCAGTGTTTTACTGTTCTTTCTTAAATATGTTGATCCAGGTGCACCTCCCACTAGGCCAAGATGTTCAGCTGTGCCCTGCCATGGGTAGGCTGGCACCATCTGGACCTGGCTGTGTCTGGCACAGCTCCAGTCTCCTCATGAAAGCTGCCCAACACTCCCGCTACCTGCACCTTGCCCCTTATACACAGTGCAGAGAGATCTGTCCCCTCCAAAACAACTTATCCTCAGTCTGCAGGGGTGAATCTGCAGTAAGTCACCCTTCAGATAGTAAAAGGGTGAGCAGCTCTTTGTTTGCTGATGTCTTTGATGCTCCGAGGTGGTGTGTGGTGCCAGGCTGCTCATCGTCCACTCAGGGAGCAGCCAGCTAAGACCATGAGCTAAATCACTGGCAGCAAAAAGTGTCTGGGAAATCTCAGGACAAAACACAGTGTGAGCTACTAACACAATAGCTACAAGTATTTTTTTTCCTGGTGTTCAACTTCTCTTCTGGCCTTGTTTCTATATGTGTCTTCAATTTTAAAACAAATACCTTGTTTAGCAAGACTCCCCTGAAGTGGTTGCAGAGCTTTTACTGAGAAGCCCTGAATAAGAGCTCCCGCTGTGTCACCTTGTCTACTGTGGTGGCAATAATTTCAAAGGATTTCAACAAACTAGTCATGCACGATCTTGATCCTTTCCTGAACCACACTGACAACCCACACTCAGACTTTTTTTTTCTCATTAGTCTCTTCCACTTTGATCTCAGAGTTTTGAAAATTATCGAAGCTGATATTAAACTGCATTCTTTATAGTCCCTTTATGTTTGTCCTTGCATGTCTTCTAGCTTGTTTAGCACCAGTCACTTAATCTGGAACTTTTATTATCTTCTACATATAGACCATGCTCAAATGCTTCCCTTAGTCTCACTATAGCAAGCCCTGGGATTTTGGTACTCATCTGCTGGTAGACATATACTTTGGACAGAGTTTGTGGTATCAACCACAAGTAGATACTATAAGAAAAATAGAAGCAAGTCCAATAGATGGTAAGAGATGTGAATTTTAGGTGAATACAGAAAGGTATTACAGTACTTACAGAAAGGTGTTACAGTATTTAACTTCCTCCAGTGCCTGCTGCATTCCTTAGAGGGTTGACAAGGAGGCTCCCCACACACTCCTGCTATTGTCTAAGAGCTCATATAGCAGAACAGCACTGTGGATGCTTTCTTATGTTTCTCTGATTACTCGGCAGAAATACAGGAGAGGCACTTGGCAATCATCAGTACTCTATGAAATTTCTGCCACTGGAAATTCCGTAGGTTAGATATATGGAGCCATCTACCAACCTTCTCTGCAATTTACTCTGACTACCAGATGAACAGAAGTGTCCTGTACAAAATATATACAATGGTTTGAGTGCCTGGAGTAGGTTTAAAATTTATAAACATATCAATAGACTTTAAGTATTGATAAGTTTGCTGTCTGTTTGGCTGTTTATTTGTTTTGTGGGATACACATTAAATTAATAAAATGTATTTGAAATTGGGGAAAAAAATCTTACAATTAGAGGAAAATACAGCATGTTTCAAGCTCTAAAATAGTGTAAATGCAAAATTATCCAGGGGTAACTCTTTATTAATTTGATTCTTTGAATTGTAAAATTTATTAGGTTGCTTACTTACTATGCACAGGTAACTACAGTTTAAATTTATAAGGCTACTTTGCTTAACCCTGCATATATTAAAAGGTATAGGTATTTTCTATTCTCATGCACATATGTAATTGTGATTATTCAGTTTATCAAGCAAGAAGTGAATCAACAGTGTCACTAGGTTTGTTTAGGCTGACATATTCTTCCATTGTTACTCTCAAAGTCCAATGGTTTCTGAGCTAAGAGGGCAAGAACTTAGACATTCTGGGCAGTGAAGCAAAAATTGCTTTTTGTCATCAAAAGCAAACCATCTTGAAAAATAATGATTTACTTTTAAAGGATTTTTTTCCTCTATACACATGTTCACATGCATCAAGCTACTTTTAATTTGGGTCGTTTGGGATTTTGCAGAAGCAGAGAAAATATATACAGCTGTTAACAAAGTGTAGAGCATCAATGCGTTTACTGATTCTCCACTAGATTTTATACAAAGGGAAGGAATTGACAATTTCACTTTGATAATAACTAAACTTGTTATACTTTTCCTTTCTCTGTATCATAACTGCATCCTTTATTCTGCAATTTCAAAGTTGTGACTTGTATTTTGTAGTCTTCTCTTCACTTTAGGATTTCAGTACAGCTGTAAATATTTTCTGAATTTGAGCAATCATACTCTTTTCTGTTCAAAAAATGGTATTGCAATTCTCCCTCAGAGCTGTTAAAATATTTATAAAATGACAGAAAACCATCCATCAAAAAAACCTTAATCTTGCTGTTCACTAGCTTTCAGAATATTAAGGTCAACCATCACTACTTATTCTTGTTCAGGAACCCTGAGCCACAGCAAGAGAGAAAGGAAAACCAGATGCTATATTTTGGTAACAAGATTCGCTACTTCTTTTCTGTAGCTACAGACATGGAATTTATTTGTGCGAATATGACAGAAGCATAGAAATTAGAGATGCATAACAGCTCTGTCCCATTTCCACTTTTGATCTTCATGGTATGTTTTGATGGCTAATAACTTGCTGTGTTACCAGAACTTGGTTGGCCCAGCCTTGACAAAGCATTCAGAATCACAGCAGCCGGCAAGACACAAACAAGTCTGTTAGAGTGTGTGTGAGTGGGATGCCCAAATCCTCTGAGTGATTCCAAAACTGATCTTGGTAAACAAGAACACAACCATCATTCCAATTAAATAGCAGCTGGGAAATTAAGAGACCTGTGGGGGAAAAAGGTAATCTAAGCAGATAAGAGAAAAACAGTGATAGATAAAGTGATAGGGAGTAGGGCAACAGTGGCGCTGGTGTCACTCTTTCTGATGTGTCCCATGACACAAGAGGCTCTGCCTGTTCCTCCAGTAGCAACCTCCATGTCACCCACAGCCACCAAGGGGGCACTTGGTGACTTGCACCCTAGGGGTTTAGGGTATCTCCCCTCTGAAATTATGGGAGCAGCCAGTGCACTCACATCTCCCCGAGGTGGAGGCAGGATGTACCCACAGGCCCTGGGGCCTGCATCACCCATAGCTTCTGAAGAAGCACACGTGCATGTATTACTGTGTTGGGGATCAAAAGACAGATTAAGATTTATCAGGATTATATAAAGTATTTAGAAAGCACTTTCATGCATATTAACACTCAGAATATTGTGGTTTCTATGGCTAATATTGATCCTGAATATATAGTTTGCTGATTCTCAATTAATTACACCTCATTAATAAATCAGTAATACCACTTGAATCCTGATTTGATTTAAACTACATGACCTGAACAGGTTTTCTGTCATACAGGTGTTGATTTACTAATGAATGCCTAAACTGCGATTAAGCAGGCTGGAAACATGAAAGCTTATCTAGCTGCACCCACCACTTTGCTTGCCAGTCTGACAGATCCTATCTGATTTTAATTGAACTCACATGAAGTGAAAAGTGTTTTACTGGCAGTTCTGCTCCTCTCAGTTGAGCAGTCTGGAATAGGTTAGAGGGCTGAAAACACCACATTATTTCAGCTGTTTTTTGAGGGATTGGGTTTGGGGTTCTATTTTTTTGTTTGTTTCTTTGTTTGCTTGTATGTCACTGCACATTTATTTATTTATAATTGTATAGTTTTGGGGTTTATTTTGTTACTCTTTTTGTTTTTTACAGTCACAGTGGGTCCTTCAGAAGAACCTCTTAGGTCATGCTCTTTTCTTTGCCTCTGCATTGTACTCCTCTCTCATTGGTTTCCTGATTGTGGAGAACACAATAAATTATGTTTGGTACAGAGACATGGTCCTCTGTGAGTTAAGGATGTTTTCCCTTTCATACTGTGGCCAATCATGGAATAAAAGTACCTCTGATTGGTTTTGTCATATATCCAGCACATCTCATCATATTTATTGGCTGGCAAGTTCAAGCATGTTAATCACCCTTGGCTGTTTCCACTGAAGACTCAGAAGTAATTGAAAACAGTAATGAAATTACTCCACTGTATTTTGAGGTCTACAAAAACTGGTGCATACCTTAACTCAACAAGTCTTTTTTAGCCAGAGGCAGATCATGATCAACAATCATAATTCATGGTATGATTCTAAGCCAGATGAAAAGTTGTTCAGTGAATTGTGAAAGAGGTGTAAGAAAATATTTCTCTTTTCTGAGAGCTTTAGGTGAGTCTTTTGATAAATTCCTTACATAAAATGTGAGATTGAGATTTCTACTGACTGAAAATACATTTAATAGGCTAAATAACTTGGCAAACATCTGTAAGTGAATGTATTTAATTTGCAGTAAATGTGTAGTTGGAATATTTATTTTGTCCTCTACCTACAACACTGCCAAACTGATCAGAATATATATTCTGGAAGGTCATGCCTGGAATTTAGTACCAGGGCTGGTATTTAAAATTACCTCATTCTTTCTGCACAGTTTGCAACCCTATCAGTTGTAGATTTTGTAAATATATGTTTACTGGTATAGTGTCCTATGAATACTACCCTGTAGACTACTATCTTTTCTTACTCTTCTTCAGTTTCTACTCCTGTCTTTCCTCCCTCTGTTATTTATTCTTTGAAAAAATATTCAGCCCTTTCATGTTAAAGAATTAAGTAACATCTGATGCAGTAACTTCTTCTGTAACTTCAATTAATAGTATATCAAAAGAAATTTTTCATCCCAAAAATTCAATGCTCTGAAAATTATGAAATAATCAATTCTGAAAAAGTATCACGTGACATGCACTTGAACCAGTCTATGTGGTTTGACAGAAATTGTGGTATATAAATAACAATACAGGAATAAGAAACCACCTGGACACATTCCTGTATAACTTGCTCTAAGTGACCCTGCCTTGGCAGAGGTTTGGACTAGATGATCTCCAGAGATTCCTTCCAACCTAATTATTCTCTGATTCTGTGATTCTGTGACAAGAATGACATTTAAGATGATAGAAAATATTACATATAAAGAAAGATGTTACTTAATTCTTTAACATGAAAGGGCTGAATATTTTTTCAAAGAATAAATAACAGAGGGAGGAAAGACAGGAGTAGAAACTGAAGAAGAGTAAGAAAAGATAGTAGTCTACAGGGTAGTATTCATAGGACACTATACCAGTAAACATATATTTACAAAATCTACAACTGATAGGGTTGCAAACTGTGCAGAAAGAATGAGGTAATTTTAAATACCAGCCCTGGTACTAAATTCCAGGCATGACCTTCCAGAATATATATTCTGATCAGTTTGGCAGTGTTGTAGGTAGAGGACAAAATAAATATTCCAACTACACATTTACTGCAAATTAAATACATTCACTTACAGATGTTTGCCAAGTTATTTAGCCTATTAAATGTATTTTCAGTCAGTAGAAATCTCAATCTCACATTTTATGTAAGGAATTTATCAAAAGACTCACCTAAAGCTCTCAGAAAAGAAATATTTTCTTACACCTCTTTCACAATTCACTGAACAACTTTTCATCTGGCTTAGAATCATACCATGCTATCCTTATTTTGAATGGAAAACTGCCCAATAATGTGGATGGATATACAATTTAATTATTATATTGGAATAACTTTCATATATTAATTTTTACAGTGATGACATTAAAACACATCAAAGAGTGCCAAAACTATGGGCAATTTTTCAGGTCAGGGTATCAGATATTTAAATCTTTGGTGTATGAATCCAGATAATGATACAAGGAGGATTGAGGTGATCTGATACAAGTGCCTAAGGGAATTGAAGAAGATTCCTTCTTTAGGATAGACTACTGGGGGAATTTTTTGAGCCTTGTGCTTATTCTGACAGAAAATTCCAGGCAGGTGACTGAAAGGCCAGTATCAGATGCTTTAACATCAGGAAAAACTATATCATTACATGAGACTTCTGGTATAGTAATTGTAATGTATTTTACTGGAACCTGATTGATTTTCTTTCTTAATTTTGACTCTTATCACAGGGGACACTTATTATTATTGTACTCTATCCTCTACTCTAGCTGTTCATATTAATGTTTCTCATTCTTATTAATCCCATTAATCTCAGAATTAGATAGTATCTCATAGCAATTACCTACATATGCTAATTATGTGTTCTGTAAATTAGCTCTCAGGTTTAAAATTGTTTCATAATTAAATTGACTGGACTACCTTAAAAAAAATAGTTCCATCTTTTTATTTGTAGATATATATTTTTCTTATCTTTGATTATTCCTAATCCTTAAAATACCTCACTACACTAAAGTTCCTTTATATGTCTAGTCCTTCAGGATCTGATTCAGAAATCACAGTAAGAAGTAATACTCCTGGGAAGTTTGATATTCTACTAGGTTTTTTTAACACAAGAGTAACCATACTAAGGAATTTTCAGGTGTGCTTTCTAACCAGAAGATCAGACTACATAGGTTGAAGTTCTTATCAAATGTTCTTCCACTGGTATTCTAACAACACAGAGTTGGATGGCAGTTCTGGAGACCATCTAGTCCAGTGCACTGCTTAAAGCAGGGTCAGCTCCACATTATTTTGCACCATGTCCAACTGGTTTCAAATATCTTCATGAATGGGGAGCTGCACAGCTTCTATGGGCAACCTGTGTCAGTGTTGAAACAACCTCACAGGAAAAAGAAAACTCTTATATTTAAATGGAATTTCCAATGTTTCGGTTTTTTCCCATTGTCTCTTGTCCTGTAAACTAACAGCAAGGAAAAGAACCTGAATCCATTCTTTTCATATCCTCTCTTAAATTTTTATATATATTGATAAGATCCTTACTGACCCTTCTTTTTTCCAGGCTAAGCATTCCCACATACCTCAACCTATCCTCTTAGAAGTGACATTCCAAGCCATTGATAATGTTGATGGCACTTTCTAGACTCCCTCCGGTACCCTGTACTGGACACAGCACTCCAGATGTGCCTCAAGAGGGCTGAGCAGAGAAGAATCTGCTGGCAGTGTTCTGCTTAATGAAGCCAGGGATGCTGATGACCCTTCTGAAAGGGCTCATTTCTGGCTTAGGGTCAGTTTGGCCTCCTTCAGGACCCAGAGCTGCTTTCCAGCTGGCTTCCAGCATTTACTGGTGCATGGTGTTGTTCCTGTCCAGTTTAAGAACTTTGTACTTTGCTGAACTTCATGAGGGTTTGGTCAGCCTTCTTTCCCAACTTGTCAAGGTCCCAGGCTGTGAAAGCCAGACAATATGTAAGTCCTTCAAACTCACAATTTTGTTTACTTGCTTGCTGAAATGCATCCAAGACCCCCCCAGTAGATCTGCCCTTAGGTCTTTCCAAGGTACCATTTAGCACAAGAAAATGTAACCTCTGCTGATGAGATCAGGCTGAGAAAGACGGGGCTGTTCAACCTGGAGATGAGAAGGTCGCATGGAAACCTCATAAAAACCTTGCAGTATCTGAAGATGCCCTAAACAGAAGTAGGAGAAGGACTCCTGATCAGGAGCTGTAGTGATAGGACAAGGAGTAATGGGAACAAACTGAAAAAGAGGAAATATAGATTAGATACTAGGAATCAATTCTTTACTGTGAGGTAGGTGAGGCACTGGAACAGGTTGCCCAGGGAAGTTGTGGATACCTCAAATGCTAATGTTCATTCTGCTCATATTTCTTAACTTCATTGGGAAAAATACTCTTACATTACCCTGCAGGCCATTTTTTCTAACAATATACAGGAAATCTGCTATTGATCATATGGAACATTGGTGCTGTATGTATTGGATATACTTGAAATAATGTCTGACCTTACTAGGTTCTCAGGGAATAAAGGAGTAAGATTGTTATTTGCTATCTGAAGCTCCCTTTCACCATCTGATGGTTTGTGTATGGTTAGTGGTGTGATCTTGAAAGTGCTCAGTGTAGGCTTAGATCTGTTCTCTGTTAATTCAGTGGGAGTTTTATTACTGGCTTCAATGTAGGCACAATAAAGCCTGCAAGCAGCCTCCTTTTGAAAATCCCACCTAATAGCAAACACTATTTATATTTGTACTTATTTTATTTTTGGTTTATATGCCTCTTTATTCTGTGATTCACTAATGCCTTTTCATATTCTCTTGTGCTGTGGGTTTAAGAATTTTTCCACTTTTATTAAACTATTTGTTCTTTTCATTTGAACTTAAGCTGAACATTTAATTTAGCTACTATTTAGATTACTGCAATGTCATTCATTTTGACATATTTTGAAAGACATTCATGAGCAAGAGGAATTGAAATTGAGACCTTTCATTAATTGGTTAAAGAAAACTTGGAAGTTTAAAATTATTTAATTTTCAAACAAATACACTTCTTAGAAGCATTTTACAAATGGTTCACCTATTTCTGTACACATACATCATTATAACTAAGTAACTAGAGTGTTTAAACCAGAATTCTTCTAGACTAATAAAGAAACATATTTTTCCTAAAGATATCTACAAGAGCGTAAAACTGAATTTGCTGCTGCCAACACCACTATTGTTCTGAAAAATTTCTGTATTTAAAACACATTTAAATATAAAAATCTTATCTACTGCATTGTTTTTATTGTTATGGGGATATGGGCAAAATTTTAGTTTTAACAATTTGGCAGCTATATGACTGAATGTGTCATTTTGACCAAATTTCTAACAATCACAGTGTGTGTGTTCAATGAGTTTTTCTAACTTTATCAAATACCCTTTTCAGTCTTCTCTTTTCTTACATATGAAACACTGAAGTATTTCTACCAAGTTTTCTCTCCTCTATTCATTTTAATTTTTTAGTTTATTTTACATTAAAAAATAATCATTGACATTGCTCTACCACCTGTGACTTTTTTTTTAAATATGGTTTTTAGATAAAAACTTACTTGCAATGATAACTAAATAAAATCAAAAGCTTTCTTAGCTAGAGAAGGAACATGGATAAATCCTTTTCTTTTGTTCAAGTCATCTCTGGAGAACCAGAAAAAAGATGTTTAAAGCTTGCCAGTAGGGCTTACTAGAAAAGCAAGACTCAAACAGAATTTATACTAGTATATTTCAAGGTAAAAGGAATTCCTTGTCAAATCCTGGTAATAGGTGAAGAAGATAGAAGATTATGTGGCTAATATTAATGGAGAAAATTCAAATTACCTTGATACTGAATAAGAAAAGAAGATATGTTTGAACCCTCCCTTGATTAGTTGAATATAATCTTTCTTGTTGTATCGCTGGTTTTATTTTTAATTCATTCAAATTTTTCCACGCTGAAGTAACTCTTCATTTTACTTATTGCTCAAATATTTTTATTGTTTCAAATACACAGAAGTGTTCCACAAAAATGTTTTGTTATATAGCTAAGTGTAAGAGGGCAGTATGCTGATTGTGTCAGTAAGCCATTCTACCGGGGCTCCCATAAAGGTCACAGAAACTCGTGCGTGGGAAGCCAGGCTCCTCAGAAAAAAGGTCATGCTGCCACTAAGAGAAGAGGAATGGTAGGATCAGCATAGGAGTCATTCCTGTTAAAGGAAAGTAGAACTACCAGACTATAGCAGAATGTCTAATTTTCAGATTATAGCAACTCGTAGAAAATGCAGTAACTTTTTCTTTTGTCCCAGCTGTTGCAAGGAGCATTGCATCTTATGGAAAGTTGTGATCAGTGGTCAGGAAAAAAAGTTACTTTTATAACAAAGGAAGAGCATTCACAAATATCAAAAAGGCCAGATAGATATTTTAAGTGAACTTGCCTCTCAACAAACTAACACACTATTGTGATTTCCCTACCTGAGGGAACAGCTGTTCCCTTTCACCATGTCCTGTCCCTGGTCAGAGGAAAGCTGAGGAGGCAGCTTATGGCAATCCATGTTGAGTCACTTCTCTCTCCCCAGCCACAGCTACAGACATTTTGCATTTAAAATTTTCTTCATTGTTTGCAAAATGGATGAAAATAAAATCCTTGAGCAAGATGTGTCACAGTTTAAATTGTTGGAGTGGGCAAAAAATCATATTTGCATGAGCCAGTGGCTCCAAAGAAATGTTAAGAGAAAGTCTTGTGAGATTTTAGATCAAGTTTTCAGTACAGGTCCCTGATTAGTTCACCTCATACTTGCATTGCCAGCAGTTCTGGAGAAGATAGAAAAACACAGGAATGGAGATGTAAGTTGGGGGAGAGCAAGCTGAGTTCAAGGCATATGAATTGAGGTCACTGTATCTTTTGTGAAATGATGTCTGGAAGAACTGAAGGATGGAGAAAGAAAATAGAATTTATCTTACAGATTTCAGGTTTAGCAGAGTCCTTCAAAACTTGTGACTCAGTAGAGAGGGGTTGAGATGCTGGTATGGGATTAGTCTCAATTCTGTTCCTTCATCCATCAGCCAATCTTCCAACTTCTCCAAAAGTGACAGGAAAGGCTCTCAAGTGCTCTTTTTTCTGCATTTCTACCCACTTGTTCACTTTTTTATAGAGTGTAAAGTAGGTAAATATGAATTACAATATGTTCCCACTTCTCAGCACAACATCATAAAATACAAAGGTCAGTTTAAGGACCCTTGGATTTAGATGTTAAATCATTTTCCTGGCATTGTGATCTTCATGATCCCTCTAGTCAGAGAGAATTAATGAAGAGCTATGTGTAATTCTCTTATGTAATTCTGTATGAAATTGGTTGTGCTCAGAAAATCTCAGCTTTGCTTTGTATTGACTGAGATGAACAAGTAGTTTATTCCGCATATTTGGCTTTTGGGGGACTGTTGATATAAACATTTGAATTAAATTGAGTAAGAAAAATGTGAGAAGTTAGCACTAGGAGACTTCAGCTCTATTTCTTTGTTGTCTGTTTATTCCTTTTCACAGTCTAACTGTACATTTGAGGAATTCTTGATTATGGTTTCTCAAATGAAGGTAAGGTTTACCTTTTGTTTCTTTTTTATTTATAACATGTTTTATGGCAGAATGGGTTACACAGATTCCCTAGATAGGCAGCCATAAAAAAAGCAGAAAAACACCCAAGAATATACTTTTCTTAAGTGCTTGAATTAACACGTTTTTGTCTATCTGCTCCCTGCTCCCATAAATCTACCAAAGTTTCAATTTATCTATATGTAACTTTTTTCTGGTGTCACTCTCAGGCAATGGAAAACACAGAATCACAAAATGACAGAGTGGGTCAGGTTGGAAGGGACCACAGTGGGTCATCTAGTCCAACCACCCTGCTCAAGCAGGGTCATCCCAGAGCGCATGGCACAGGATTGCATCCTGAAGGTTCTTGAGTATCTCCAGGAAAGGAAACACCACAACCTCCTCTGTTCCAGTACATGGTCACCTACAGAGTAAAGATGTTCTTTCTCATATTTAGGGGAAACTTAATGTGTTCCAGTTTCTCTCATTACCTCTTGTCCTATAGCTGGCACTGCTGAGAGGAGCCTCTCTCCATCCCCTTGACAGCCTCCCTTCAGATACTGATAGACATCGATGAGATCCCCTCTCAGTCATCTTTCTTCAAGGCTGAATAGGCCAAGTTCCCTTGGTCTTTTCTCACAAGAGAGATATTCCAGTCCTCTCATCATTTTTGTAGCCCTCTGCTGGACCCGCTCCAGGAACTCCATGTCTGTCTTGTACTGAGGATCCCAGAACTGCACCCAGTTCTCCAGGTAAGGCCTCATCACAGCTGAGTAAAGGGGCAGGACCAACTCCCTCAACCCGATGGCAATGCTCTTCCTGGCACCCCAGCATACCTTTGTCTTTCTTGGCCACAAGGACACACTGCTGGCTCGTGGGCAGCTTGTTGTCCACCAGGACCCCCAGGTCCAGAGAGCTGTTTTCCAGCAGGTCACGCCTCATCCTGTACTGGTGTCTGGGGTTATTCCTTCCCAGGTGCAGGACCTGCACTTGCCTTTTTTGAATTTCAGTTGGTTTTTTCTGCCCATCTCTCCAATATGTCAAGGTCCTTCTGAAGGGCCATATGGCCTCCTGTGGTATTGGCCATTCCAGCTTTCTTTTCCAAAAATCCCATGTGTTCAGTTAATGGCTTCCTCATCACGACTTCCTTCTACCTGCTGTGCTAATCTCATGGTTAAAATTAAAATTTAAATATACTTTATTTATTTATTTGGCAGGGTGTGCTCTGGCTTTGTGATAATCCATTCTTGATAGCATTCTTTAATACCTATTCCATTTTCCTCGACCCATCTTAAATAATTTTTCATAGCATTCTCACTTAATTCAAGGATGGAGTGTACTTCAGAAAGACCCCTATCTAGTGAGAGCAGAGGATGGTGGAATGTGATGGGACTGGTAACAGAACCTACCTGTTAATTGTTATATTACTCTTGTTTTGGTTTATACTGGTGATTTTCTGAACATATGGATTGTTCCACTGGCAGATTCTGAACTAAGATTTTTGTTTTCAGATAACAGGGTTACATATGTTGATGAGTTTAAAATCTTATTATTCTTATCTTCCCTTTCGGAGTGCTAAGAAAGAAAAAATTTCTAGGTCTTGCTGGTATAACTGTTGGGCAAATATTAGTGAGCTCAGAGGTAGAAGCTGTTTACATGTTCAGGATGTGGCCATATGGCCTGCTCTGATACCTGAACCTGTATGTTTGCTCTTTTTGTTCATTGTGTATCTTCACCGGTATTCAACATTCCTTGCTGTATGATAAGAATGTATCAACAATTGAATTTTATTTTTTTCAGATAATAAAACTGGTCTGAACATTGTCTCTTTTAGCTGCTTGCTCATACAATTGTACTTGAGACAGGCAGATATAACTTTATATTCCTTTTGGCTCTCTTTTTAGTAAGGGTAGCCATGTAGACTCCTTCGACTGTGTATTGAGAAAGCTGAAACAAATTTTTCTTCTAAAAATACAAAAAAACCCACCAAAAAACAAAAACAAAAACAAAAACAAACCAAAAAAAAAAATAAAATAAAACCAACAACAACAACAAAAAATTCTTGATTAAATGAGCAGTTTCACCCAGACAAGGGTTATGGTGGCCAGTAGCCCATATTCAAGCAATGATCCATAACATAAAGCCAGTAGTAGATGTTTCTCTGAAGGAAGTAAATTTTATTCCAAGTATGCTCTTTATCTTTTATGTCAAAGTGACCTTTCTTAATACTGAAATGAATGTTACAAGTTATTAAATAATTTATTGACTTTTTTTTTCTATTTCTATCTTTTATTCTAATGTTTTGGAACAACTTCCTTTTGTTTTATTAAGATGTATTTGTAGGAAGATTTATTCAAATATTTTTTCAGAGATTTGGTCAAGAAACAAAAGCCATATATCCTAGTCCTCAAAATATAATGTATGGCATATGGATTCAGTAGACTCTTGTTTGCATGTGTTGTGATTGCATCCATACATCTTCTCCATTTAAGTCACCAAAACATTGAGAAATTAAGAACTTAGGTGCATCATCTTTGTCTGTGATGTTTCAAGCTATGATTACTGCTGAATGTAGAATAAATATAAAGATAAAAAAAATAATTGGAAAAAAATTAATACTCAGAAAGATCACTCTCAGGAAAAAAAGAAAAAAGCTATAAAAATAAAAATGAAAAAAGCCACAAGGCTTAAATTGTCTAAAGATTTTTTTTTTTCTGTCTGTAAAAGCATGTCATGAAACATTGATTCCAAGATGTCAAATAAGTTTATCACTTATTTTCTTGTCTTAACATTTTTTGGTGTTGGCTACTGTAAAGTAAAAAACCATGTCACGTAACTCTCCCGTGAAAATTTACACGAAAACAACATTTATCAAACACAAGACTCAGAATCTAAGGAATGTTTTATCAATGCAAGCTAAAACCTTTCTAAACCTAGTTTTGACTATTGTGTGTATAGCAGGAAGATAAGCTACTCAGATATTGATGTTGGTGGTATTGTAAGTTTTTGTCATAATTTTTTTTTTCTGAAACTGTTTTCTGTCTCTTAACATGTTTCCATCTCTGTATTTCTAAGTTTGTCAACTCCATGCTGACTGAAAGACATCTTTCTCACTGGATCTGGACATGACTGTAGGTCAAAACTTGCTGTCGCCTAGAATATGGCTGAATTTGGTATGAAAAGCATAAAGTGCAGCAGAAATTCATCTTCAGTCTTGACTGCTCTCATGATGCCTGCTTCAGAAAGCATTTCTTTTATATAGGAATCTTTTCTATATCACATCTTGGTGTATTCTGCTGGACAATTAAAGGAAAGGAAGCCTGATTAGAGATGGAAGGAAAATACTTCATCATGAAGGTATGAAGATGAGTGAAGTTCAGGTCTTTCAATCATGTAAGAGTACTTCTTCCCTTATTTTGGAAGATGGCAGGGTTTTTGAAACAGACAACCCAGAAAAATGGCGTAAGATAAACCTAATGAAAACAAGTGTTCCCATGTTACTCTATTTCTCTCTACCAAAGTTCCTCCTCTCTGGATATGCACAAAACACAGGTAAAATATGCAATGAAATTGGTATGATTACTATTTGGATGCAGAAAATACATTAAACATTAAACAGATGAAGAAACAAATCTAATCACTGAAAATGTGGAATGATCATATGAAATGCATTTGCATAAATGTCATTCTGGTTACATTGAGCTATATTTATATAGTGTAATAAAGAAAAAAATACATGTATTGGTGTATTATGAGCTCAGAATATGAATCTGCCATGTTCCCTCCCTTAATGTCTTCTTTCTTACTTGTGTCAACACCAGAACAAAATACACTCACTTGTTTTGTTGCAGGATTAATTTCCTCCTTGCTCATGATGAGCTTCTGAAAGGAGTCAAATAAACCACTCAGGTTCTATATAGAAGAGATTTAGGACCACATAATTACAGTTGAAGTTATATGGGCAGGAAGACAACTGATTTTTACATTAGTCTCAGCTTAAACTAATGTGAAACCCAAACTGTGCAGGCTTGGGAAATCAGAGTGGGTAAGAAAGGTTACACTGAATGCTGAGAACAGTGCTTACATCCCAGTTGTTTGCATTTATGTTAATACATCTAAGTTGATGCCATGAATGAGTGCATGTGCATTGTCTTCTGTGTAAGAGCCTGAATTAGAGATGTGGGACTCCAGGCAGCTCTTCAAAATGCAGTTTATTCAGTCCGAGATGTTCAGGGTCGTGAGTGACAGAGCCTGTGCCTACAGCTGTCAGCTCCAGCTGCAGGCAGGCCTGGAGACCCTTTGGTTTTAGTTACAATACATTATATACTTTTCTTTGCTGAGCATCTTAACGCAGTAGAACCAATCTATACCTTAACTTTTATCTGTAGCCTATCACAACTACTATAATTACCATATTCATGTTAGTATTCTCCAGTCACTAAAAGTAAGTACATTACAGTTTAACCTAGAAGTTGTTTTTCAGTTTCCTTGCAGTGGAAAATTCTGAGACCTTTTTTCTACTTACTACATTTGCTGACTTACTTGCCTGTGCTATCTTTCTGCTTGGCAAAAACATCTTCTTGTTTGAGGTGGGTTTATCCTTTGTTCTAAGTCATAAAAACCCCTTCTAACTAACATACCCTTTGCCTCCTTGGTTATCCATTAAGACTGGCTCAGCAATTCCTTTATTCTATATCAAACCTTGCTTCCGTCTCTATTCCTTCTTCAGAATCTACATTTGAAAATCTTTCTGCTAAGCATATATATCCGTGAGACTTTCTTGTCATACTTTCATCCTTCCCAACACTTCTGGACACAGGATTGGACCTGCAGTTGATGCAAAGCAGGATAACTGTGTTGCCTTCAATAAATGAATATTACATAAGGTCAGCAGCAGCCTTCCTCTGTGAGATTAGCCTCTGATTGGTAGATTGAAATATGGAGTGAACTAAACAGTGAAAAAGAGTAGGCTAGGACTGACCCAAACTAAACCAAGAATTAATTAAAAGATTAAAAGAAAGAATTTACTAAAAAACAGCAGGTAAGATTTCTGATTAAATCATCTGTGATTCTAGATTATGATATAAAAATAAAGTGTTTATAATTTCAGCATCCTAAATTTACTACGGTTTTAATTAGAAGAATCCTTTGCTTTCTTCGGATTAAGTCAGGATTTTAAAATTTTTAAGACCTGGGATACCGAAAATTTTCTTTGTTTTCTTTGAACATCTGGGAAGAAAATTTACTGGTGCCTGACCTAAATTTGAGCCTGACAATGTATAATAATATATTCATGGCTGTTTTATGTGTTCTTTCCTGTTTCTAAAAATAGTAATAGTGAAATACAAATCACTAAACCCTGACTTACTTTTTGCTGCTTTGAGAATGCACCAATGTTTGATGTGTTCAGCAGCCTCTTTATTATTTCAGGCAGTTTATCAAGCACTCCTTCACTGCTTGTACAATTTACAACCAACAGGCAATACAGGTGAAATCTTAAAAATGAGCAGAACTCTCTCATGTTCACTGGTCATGGCCAAACTGTTGGCATGGGGCTGATTGTGCCCTTTTCTACTTTAGGTAATACATCAAATTCGTTTTATTTCTGGCCATAAGTAGTTAGCTGATAAAAAGTATCAATGAGTCTGTTGTCAAAGAAAATGAGAATTAGTGAGGACGCTAACAAACTCAGGACAGTTTGTCTTCTGAAGCAGCACTCTCTCAAGTTTGTAACACCTAGAGCTTCTTCAAGATATATAACTTTGTTCCAAAACAAAATATGTTCAGAGTTGCATGTAACAAAGACTAAATGATGTGGGGGACAAAAGGCACCAAACAGAGAAGTAATGTATTGGGTCAGCTGTTGGCAGCTACCTGGCAAGGGGCAGGATGAGGGTTGGGAGAGGGGAAGGGGAAGAAGGAAAGAGATTGGGCAGGATCACAAGAAACTGAAAAGGTCCCATGTCTGCTCACTGGTAACAGAAAAATTTTTGCAAGGCTTGATTCTAAAAACCAACACAATGTTTTTAGAGCTCATAATCTCATGTATTTTTTTTTTTTTAATCAAGAACGTGTATTTCACATAACAGATTGCATTTCAAAATAACTCTCAAGGGAATACAGAACTGATGAGAATTCATTATTTAGCAGACTGACAAGCAGCAAGTTATTTTTAAAACGACTAGCATGCTAGTTTATATGAATGATTTAAAATGACATTAGATTAAATGTTAACCATCCACTGTGCTATTGAAACATTTCATAGTTACTGGTTTTATTTACTAATAAATAGGTATAGTGAATTGAAAAGAAACATTTCACATTTTTCCGTGAGAAACATATATCTAGATGCCCCTAACTTTTCTTTCCTTATGGGTTAGATTTTGAATTGAAGGATCCCCTATAAAAGGCTACCATAAATGGAAGAGTCAACCAAAAAAAAAGAATGCTTCTCTAATAAGATATGAAGACACTAGTGAAATTAATAGACTTGACCTTGGGGTGTTGGTGTTGACTTTTTTTTTTTTTTT
>VZTR01004781.1:28231-42067 GCA_013400775.1 Chaetops frenatus | reverse complement strand
CAAGCTGGGATGCAAGCCAGCCCACAGTGTCTCTGTGATCCCAACAAGATCATAACCCCAGAACTGCCCACAGATCTCTAATTCTTCATGTTTATTCCACAGACTGTGTGCACTTGTGTGGAAGGATGGCTGAGGATGATATTAGAGGAAACTGAGAAGTTATATTCACATCCTATCAGAGTTATAACAGTATAGAAACTATAGGTTAAAATGCAGCCACTACTCCCTAGATGAAGTGTGGTTGGCATGTGCAAAACCTATTCCATGATGATTCCTAATATACACAATCTGCAACCTAAAGAACCTGATAAGAGGGGTGCAGTGGAGGGTGAAGGAGAGTGGAAACACCATGACCAGGCTCTGTTGAAATGCCTGCAGGTAGGGGAAACTCAATGGTACTCTGCAGCCAATAAAATGCATAGCACCAGTCATCCAAGAGACATAGGATGTTCTGCTGCTGAGCCAACAACTGTGCTGAAATTGCTCATCTAATATGAACTTGGCTCATTATAGCCTTATTGTAATATTTAGTCCCACGTCCACCCCAAAGTTACCTGCCTCCAAGGTACAACCACCCCTCACTGGGCATGCACTTTATATTTTATTGACTCTCTTTAAGAGTGGAGTGGGACACTTACACCAAACACTTACAAAGGTATGATAGGAATAACTCAGGCCTCCACCTTCACATGAAGAAATAATTTAAAAGTAAGCTAAGACTGGTGAAAAGCTAGGGGAGGCTCCATCATAACTGTAGGGATCAGTCCAAGGGCTGAACCTGTCTTATCCCCCAAAGGGATGCCTAATGGGTAAGAACTGTACTCAATGCTCTCTGAATACTTTTACTGGGGAGTAGAACTTGTCTGTGTATTGCTCTGAATATGTTTTTGCAGTCAGATACTATCACTGGCAATCCTCGAACCTTAACCTCTCATAATTTTTTATGAATAAAGAGCGTAATTCCATAAACTGTTAGTGTGAGAACTCCAGGGGCTTTGGAAGTTGCTATCCATGGGGAACATGCTCAAGGTGGAAGACCCAGTAAAGGGTTGTAAAGTGGGAAGACCTGCTGAAGGGTCTCCCTTATTCTGTTGGTGTATTTCCCTGAATAAGTCAGTGGAACTGCCCCCTGATCCAGTGACTGCTCAGTGAAGAGTCCCCATAAAGAGAAGCAGACAGACTGGTTGGGCATGAGGGTTTTGGCTTTCCTAAGGTGCTGACAGACAAATCAAACAGTAAGAGTCAAAGAAATCTCCCCACACTAAGAGTGGAGGAAATCTCCCCTTCACATGTGACAACTTGTGTGCAGGTTCTTTAGAGAGGATCCCCAGCATGCTTGATTCCCTGAAATTGTCTGGGTGCTTTTTTCATAATGGGCCTACTGGCACATTCTTACTTACACACCAGTGCTGGAGGTGACTCTGCTTAAGCCCTGTTTCTTTGGTTTTGTGTTCCTTTTTGTTCACATTACTCCAGCTCTTTTCCTCATGAACCCTGTCCACCACTTTCTCACAGGACTGCTGGTAACAGTCTCCCTCCCCTGTCATTCCTATGTCTGTGAAGGGCTTATGTGACATTGCAAAGGGTAGGAAAGCTTTCGTAGTACTCTCTAGGAAGATGTTTAGATGGAAGATGAGCCAGACTACAAGTACTTGAACCTCTAAAGATATGCACCCTCATAACCAGGCTTCTTAGAAGCTTTAGATTACACTTCATCTCAATAACCTTTCTCTGGCTAGTCATGTCAGAGGTTTTACTGGTATTTTTTGAGTCTGATCTAGCATTAATTTAAAATTATTGTAAGTTTTTTTATGAAATCCAGTAAACAGTTTGGATTGATCCCCAAACGCCTTACTTATTCTTGTTTCTATGCAAGTATTTGCATAGAAATTGGTAACAATAGACAACACATTCTGACACTTAAGTAATAAATTCTTCATTTTGTTTTACATGCTACTTTTATGTCTACAAGCAAAACATTTTAGTCTCCCTTATTATGTGCATATATTCACATTTCAACTTCAGTTGTCACGCTCATAGACATTTTTTTTTTAAATTCTGTGTTTATTTTCAATTTATTACAAAAACAAGACTTCACTAGACAGAAAGGTCTCTCCAAATCACAGAGTGATAGGTCATTGTCAGTTTTCTGAATTCAATAAAGTCTTAATCTGCTACATTTCACATTCCAGTTTAACTATAGGAAACTTGAAACAGACAAATCAATTTATTGAGGAGATAAAAGCAAATACTTTTAATGATACTCCATTTACAATTAGTTCCTTGTTTAATTTTGGGTTCAAGTTTATTGGAAAAATAATTTCATAGAGGATCCTGATTCAGTTTTCTCTGTGAAGCTTGTTTTAAATACAGGTCACAGTTAGAATCATTGTTGGAAAGGACCTTAGAGATCATCTAATTCCAAGCCTCTGCCATGTGCATGGACACCTTCCACTAGAGCAGCTTGCTCAAAGCCCCATCCAGTAGGACCTTGAACACTTGCAGAAATGAGACATCCACACCTTCTCTGTCCAACCTGTTCTGGTTTCTCACAACCCTCCAAATAAAGGTGGTGACAGTAAATATCACCCTTATACTCAAACCTAGGCTCTTTCAGTTTGAAACCATTCTTCCTTGTCTTATCACTACATGTCCACTAAAAATTCCCTCTCCAGTTTTCTTTTAGGCCCCCTGAAGTACTGAAATGCTCCCCAGAGCCTCCTCTTTTCCAGGCTGAACCTCCCCAGCTCTCTCAGCCTGTCTTAATAAGAGAGATATGATAGAGGGTTTTGCATTACTCTTAAGTGGACTGCAAGAGACCTGCATAAGCAACATATTTATATTCCAGCTATAAACCAGCTGCAAAGGATAGAATTTTAATCTCTTCTTTGCCAGCGGAGGCTGCTTTTCCAAATAGAAAATTTCAAATGTGACAAAATAGACCTGCCTTGGTTTTCTTAAGGAATTTAGGATTTCACAATGCATGGAAATTAAACCGAACAGAATGTTCTTGGAAATTAAGTTAAAACTCTCTGTATACCTCCCCTGCTAAAAATAGAGAATAATTAAGATACAGTATTCTTATATAACTATTTCAAACTAAAAGCACTCATGGTCGGAAATGATAGCATTAGCCTAACTACCTTACTGACTGTGTCATCATTCCTGCTACTGCTTCACATTAATGTTTCATATCATCTCCATGCAGACTAGCCCCAAGCTGGCCAGTCTTCTGTTTATACGAAGAAACAAACAGCAAATATGCAATAAAGCCTATTATGTTGAATTCAGTGCTATGGCAAATTTGTCTAGAGAAAAAGAAATCAGTAGTAGAATGGTTTTTCAGATGTATTTTAGGACATCAGTTGCAGAACTTTGGCAAATGGAAGTTAATTTGATATCATGTTAACACACCAGAGGAACAAAATGCTGTTTAGTAAGTCAAGACAGAAGTAGCTTTTTCTGTACACCAATTTAGCCTTTTGGAGTTTAATAATCTTTATGGGCTGTTGAAAGTCAGTTCTTTAAATGCACTGGTTTTCAAATATTTCTTGTAGGCAGATCTAATAAGAAAAATATCTTCATACAATTTTTCAATATATTTATTTCCTGTAAATTTAGTATAAATAGAAGAGATTTAAAGTGCCTGTTCAAGAGTCACACTAAAACTTACATGAGTTTTTCTCTCAAAAACCACAGGAATAACTTAGAAGATATAGAATTAAGGAATTAAAGATGTAAATTTAACAAAAATAATTTCTTTTTACTAGAAACATATATACTATTTATTCTGAAAAATACCACTGAATGGTGTTAGAGTGTATATAAATTAATTTTAAGAAACCGATACACTCTTACAGAATTTCATAGATTTATAGAACCTTTCTAATGTCCATAAATTACAAACTTCAAACATATATTAATTGGAATACAGAAACAGAAATTTAATAATTATTAAAATTAATTACAATAACATTGTCTGTTATCCTATGTTAGAATTTTTAGATGTTTTTCACATAGAAGGCAATTACGCAAAAAAATTTAATTAGCTTATTTATGTTTTCACACTGCTAGAATAAGTTGAACTTTGATACCTATATTGTATACTTTCTATTATGTCAAAACTCAACCTTTAAAGATAACTTTCACAACATTTTGTTAGCCTGTATTTCAAAGTAAATGAACACCATTCCTAAACCACAATACTTACAGTGCATTCTGGGGGATACTTATATTTTACAGTACTGCATGTTCTCCTACACCTTTAATTAAATATCTGCACTGGAAAGGCAACTAAAACTTTACTTGTAGAAGACAAGATGTTTTTCAAATGGAGAAACAGGGAACAGAACTACTTGAATAGCACACCTTTTTCTAAGTAATCTGTGTATTTATCCACACACAGCATTCTCTTTCTCAATAATCTCTTTCTCAATAATCTCTTTCTCAATAACTTTGTTTTATCCATGTTCCAATCCAGATCATCCAATTTTAGTATTCCTAAAAAGAGAGAGAACTCAGTTTCTGTGTAACGCATTTTTTTTTGCACGCCAAAGTTGTAGAGAATGAGCGACACCAAAACTGCAGTTTACATGTTTCACAAAGTTTTGTTCATCTTGATAACACATTTTTTCTTTTCCTTTTACAATCCAAGTTTTCAGTGAACTTGCATGTGAAACCCTGAACCTTCATTTGGCCTTTTTCACCATGGCCTTTTCTTCACTGTTTGCTAGATTCAGGTTGTCCAGAGGAATAAGTACACCAGTGAAATCATCCCATACTTATTGCCAGATCAGCATCAAAATTGGACTGCAAATTCCACAGTCTCTGTTTCTTGAAAGTGTGCAAATTTTGTTGATTAAAAGCCTGATTGTTTATATAGCAAAAGCCATTTCTCTTTACCACATTTCAAAATTACTACAGTAAATAACTGGTCCTGAAGAAAAAGAAGGAAAAATAACATCCAACTAATTTTTCTGTTTTCTATTTTGTTTTGTTTTTAAAGCACAACAATAGTTGTAATTTTGTGGAAATTTTTTCTTTTACTCTTAATTAATTGTAGATACCAGTATTTTCTCCATAGGGTGATAAAGTTGCAACTGGATCAGTATTTCTCAAAGAAATTTGTCTTTATATTTAAATTTTCTGTTGCCCTAATTTTTTTCCCTTGTTGATATCCCAATAATCTCAGTTGTGTTTCCCTTTTAATACTAATGGTTCTATTTTTTTTCCAGTTGGAATTTCTAATTTCACAACCTTTAACACAATTAAGATGTTTTTCCGCTATATTATAATTTGACCAAGTTATACATATTTAGTTCTGGCATTTCCTCACTGAAAATTAGGAATTCCCTTAGTCATATTTGTTTTCTGCTGAAATTTTACCACTGTCTTCACATCTCTCTTGTATTGAAATGCCAAGAACACAATGCTGCATTTTCCAAGCCAAGTGACGGACCTTAATGATAATATTTGTTTCATTTTTACAATTCTTTTTCAAAAAAAAAAAAATCGTCCTTGGTGAGTTTTCAGGGCTGTGTTCTGAATGTCCTGCTTTTGAAATAGCTGTTGGTAAGATTCAGGCAATGAAACAAATCTGTGTTGATATTTTGAAGGCCTATTCAATCACAAGTTTGCAGCAGTTCCTTTCTTTCTACCTGAAAGAAATTAGATGGCTCCTATAGTTTCAGCTCAATCTGTTATGTGTTGCTGTAGTAGTTCTACTACTAACTATTTTAATATAGTTTGTAGTAGAACATATTTCAAAATATGTAAATCACACAGGGAATTCTGCAAACTGAATCATCCAGACATCTCCTTCATCATCAGACATATCACCTTACACAGCTAGAGCAGGCATGAAGCAAGAGAAGATCCATGTATGTGTTGGCTTGTAGAAGTAATGAAAATGCTAAAAATGAAATAGTATTTTACCAAAGAATCATACAAACTAAAAATTGCCAGTTATCTTGACTATTGATGCCTTTTCTTTCTTTGGTAGAAACTGTATGTTGTATCATTTATGTCAGCCAGGATGTCTCTGAAAGGTCAGTAGTCCTGATTTACTCCACTGGCACCTCCATTAACTTTCTTTTTTGCTATGTTATTATCATAACACTGTGCGAATGCAGAACATAAAGTCTCACCATCAAAGGGTTGATAGTCTAAAATAATTCAGGTGGTAGATTACTACCTGAAGCCACTGTGAACTCAGTCTCAAATGCAAGCACAGCTACTAAATGTCAAAAAGACAATATAGCAAGAGGTAACATGGTATTAGCCAAAAAGATCCAAAAGGGGACCTTTTAAGTGCTGATGAAGCATGCATGAAACTCAGGCCTTGAAACCTTGGTGAATACAGATGGCCATCACCGTGGGACAACTTTATGGAGATGGTAACTCTTTGATATTCATTAGGATGTACCTGCTATTTGATGAATATTTTCTAAAGTTAAGTAGCCTATATTTGGAACTATAAAGAAAAAATGTCACTTGAAACAAAAGAATTAGAAAAATACAGCAATGTGATAACTAAGAAAGGAGGTTTATGGGACATTACTAAAATCTGGAAATTAGTTGCATGGAAAGACAACTATATTAGTTTTCAGTCAACACACCATTATTTTTAAATATTTTTTTAAAAAGTATTCCCAATTATGCCCATATCTTCCTTTGAGACTAGTCAGAATAATACAGATACATTCTTCAGTCATCAAGTTTTACGGAGTTTAGTAAAATGGGGTTTTGGGTTTTAATTACTACCATAATTAATACAACAAAAAGCTAGAAATAAATTATATGTTGTATGATTTTTATCTTTATTACAGCAATTATATGCCAGGATGGTTTCCTGGAGTAATTCATCTATGCGTTGTTTTTATACAAAGTTTATAGCAAAGCTGTAGTTCAAGCCTGAGTCAAACAGGATGTTGTTTCCTGATAAAACAGTTCTACAATCCAGCTAGAGTTAACCGTAACATCTTTCTTTTGCAGCTTTATTTACTGATCAAAAGGTCCTCCAATTCTGCAGGGTAATAATTTATCTAGATGACCTCTATTAACTTCCTTCAGGAAAATCTGGATGAAGAGGATAAAAGCAGTCATCAGATTTACAAGAACTGAAAGTTCTTTTGTTTGCAAAGGACTGTAAATATAAGAAATGTCTTTTCATAAAAAAATGTCTCAGAAGTAAAGATGCTGTTACATTTACTAAGGAAGTCATCCAGACTTAAGTCTGCAAGAACTAATTTCAGTGAAAGTTATCCTTGATAGAAATATATGTTTCTTTCCCTTTAAAGTTCAAAATTTGCATTTAGTTGCTAGTGACCAAATAACAGATTCATATGAATGTACTTATTGCCCTAACTGTCTTTTAAAAAAAAAAAAAAAAAAAGAAAAACCAACAAAATAAAAACATCATCAGATTATATTTTACATTAACTGTCTTTTTTCATTTCTAAAGCACTAACCACCTCACCCACTCTCATCTCAATAAAGGAAAGTTATTTATTTACTGAAGGCTTATCAAGTTTGTGCTTTGTTGCCTTTTCCTGGGTTCCAGCTGGAACTTGACAGTCATGAGCAGTCTGTTAAGTCTTATGATGCAGCAACTTTTAGCCATGATCTCTGAATAAAAAGACGAGAGAGAGATATCACTGCATTATAAAGGGAACTTAACTCCTGAAATATGGGAGCAAAGCAAGTGTCAGTGTGCCCCTTATAAACTGACTCAGTCTGCTTTAGAGAAGCCTGGGCAAAGTGGTTCACGACAAAGTGTCTTTGTGTATATTATGAGCTCACATGCTTTCACTCTACATTTCTGTTCACTGCTTTCATCATGGAGGCAAAATATTTCAGATATGCCAATGTAAAATTCTTTGTTTGATGTTAGCTGATTATCAATGTACATCTAGAAACAAGTTGTATAATTCTCAAGTTTTACCTAGCCTACCGTAAGCATGGATGCTCTTATATCCTCCTTTTAATCTTAGTACTTGCTTCAGTAAAACCCAGCAAGATATACCATTATATTTATTGTTATAAAGCAAAATTATGTTATAAATCAGTGATATGAAAGCAAATTATGTTTGGCCACTCACAGTATGAACAGATTCTGTACCAATTTTTTTTAAATTTTTTTCATGGGATTTCAAGAAAATATTTCCTTAGGCTCAGAAGCAAAAATGCAATGGTAGTCTATGACAATATAATAGGCATGGTGTTTTGATGTCGAATTGTAATAGAACATGCAACTTTCATTAAGGCTGGCCTGAGACTTAGCCAGATAGACTAATTTTACCTTCCCTTGGATAAGGATCATAAGTCTGACTGCTGCTGCCAGGGAAAGACAAAAGGAGTAAAATTAAAACAGGAACATCAGAGAAAGAATTGTGAAGATCCATGGATAGGCTTGTTATTACTGCACATTCGTGGAAAAGGAAAAGAGGTCAACTATCATTTTCCCAGAGGAGTTACTTATGGATGCCTATAGGCTTGGTAGGATTCCCTGGGAGGATGCCCCCTAGCCTTTGGTTTCTCCCATGGAAGACCTATGACAACTTGTTAGTCCAACCCTGTTGACCATATATGTTTATTTTCTAGAGAGTTCTCTGTTCTGTACACCCCCATTGGCCTGTACCCCTGTTTGTCTTCCCTGGTTGTTTCCCCACTGGTCTTTGTAATTACTTTCCTGCCTACCCTCTCTGTTTGTTGGTCCCTGCTGCTTGGCTCCGCCCCCTCCGTACCCATATTTAAACCTGGACCCCCCGTCTTCCCTCGTCTTCGTTCCTGGGCCCTTTCAGCGTGTGTGGATAGGCGCTGGTGTCAGCCACTGTATAGGCACCAACATCCACCACTAATAAACGCCACGGGGAGCCCCTACAAAGAGCCTTGCTGCCTCCTCTGCTTTGATAAGCTCCTGCTGCTTGAGCATGGTGCGAGCTGCGTGCCTGCCAGAGCGCCCTCCCCTCCGAGATGCGTGCGGGAAGGTAGCGGCACTGCGCCATTGCGCCGCTACCGTCACTTCTCCTTTTCTCTTATTCTAGCTGAAATGAATCAATCCCTTTAAATATGAAGGAATAGGTGATTTTAAATCCTCATCTTGTTTATGGGCGTCTAGTATGGTACGTTATCTGACCAAGTATTTTCAGCAGCAGTATCACGTTCCCATTAAATGTACAGTACATTTATTTCCAAGATAATAAAAAGTGCTGGGGTCAGTATGAGCTGTTGTATCTTAGGGCAAACTAACTTTTGCCAACTAAGAGATTATTGTGGAATTGGGCTCATTCTTATCTCCAGTTGGCAGCTCCTTCCTCCACCTGTCTCTTAATTGCCTCTCACATTCCATAGTGATAATCCAGTATCTTCAGCATGTGAGAGCTCTCCAAACTGCTACATCCCCTCTAAAACTGGTATTCTCCTCTTTAATGAGGGGTATCACTGAAGGAGTTTTCTGTAGTGTGTTATGAAGTTCAATCTTAGATTTTAACTGAAAATATCATCAGTAAACTCTGTTTTTAAAAAGGAAATTAAATCACCCTAGGGGACCACACAGAAATTAGATCAAAATATAAATATTATGACTACTTAGAGCTGCTTAAAATATAAGTAATACACAGGACCATATAAAATTAAATGAATGAAACCAAGAGTTATACCTAAATTATAATCTGAGCTTTAGTTTGACTTCTAGTCTTGTTGCATAATACAATTAGTTCAGTAATGATGTCTTCTTCATCAGGAAATACTTAGTAATGCCCATATGAAAGCCTATATCTGTGTGTTCATTCAGCAGTGTCATTTTTTTTTTTTTTTTAATCACATGAATTTTACAAATACAATATGAAACTGATGGGTTTGGTATCAGAAGCTTACTAAGCCCTTTACCTATGCATCAACTGTTACAGCTGAACCATAGGAGGAAATCTTACAGGTACGAGCAGTATATTTCTGGTGTCGTCAGACCCACATCATTACACTCAGATCAATAGTCTTTAGTGTAAGGAGTGCACAGGAAGCAGGAGGCTGGAGCTGGCAATGGGAGGTAGTAAGACTTGATGCCAAGACATCTATGATCATTGAAAAATACTTCAGAGTATAATACTGCTCTTCAGAGTACACAGACGTCTGAGAATGTATCAAGTTAACCATCAACTGCTTGTCCACCTTCTCTCAGACTGAGTTCTTTTTGTGACACTCAAAGCAGCAGTGAAGAATATCTAGGATTCTTTCTTATTTTAGATTCTCCTTGAAAGACAAGACAGGAAGATTAGAGGAGATATTATTAATGTTTCTTGTGGTTGTTTATGTGGACTGTTTAACTGGTTTATTGTAAAGTGTTTAGATAATACAGTACAATGACATCCAATATGGGAATACATCCAAAGGATTAAATGGTATATGAGGAATCCTGTTTTAATGGTAAATCAAAAATTTTAATTGTCCATGATGCTTTTATTCTCTGTATTATCTCTAGTATCTATCCAGATGGAAAAGACCAGCCAAATAAATCTTCTGATTGCTATGAAGTACATAGACATTTTAACATTAATGTGTCATCCAGCTTGGACTGGAAAATTAAAGTTAGTGTTCAAAAGTTGTCCATTTGCATGTTTTTGAAAAAAAATTCCAAGCCATAAAACCTAAGGACTTTTATTTTTGCTTTTTTTCCCCTGTAGATCTTCTACTTGTCTAAGTACTGTTATAATTTTGAGAAAATGAATTTTAGGAGAAATTAATGAGAAAGTGTAAGATGGGAAATTCATGCAATAAAAATCTGGGTTCTTCTATAAAATTGTTGCAAATTTCTAGCAATATGATGTAGCAAGTTGGATGCACTTGCTTATATTTTCTCATCAAGTGTGTAGTGGATCCTGGGAGAAATGGTAGGTGTGCTCAAAGCTGCTTAAGAGAGAAGGAGTAATCAGGAAGTTCTGTGCTTTCTTGATGCCAAAATAAGCACAAAAATACATACCAATTGTTAAAATTTTTCTTTTTAGGGTTTTTCTTCAGGGTTTATTCCTCAAGAATTAACATTCATGCGTTTCCCAAGAAATTTCTTTTCTATGTCTCCTTTATTTTACTGTGTTAAACTGTTGCAAGAAGCTGTGAAGAACAAGGAATGCCTGGAAAAAATATCAGACTGATGATTTTTGGTTTAGTTGTGTATGGTGTTGACGTCATTCAAAGATCTAGCAAAGCTGAGCTGACCTTTGCCTGGATGAAGACAGCTGTCGTATTTCTTGCCATGTTTGTGCCATTCCAAAGCCATCGATGACTCATTCAACCTTTGATACATGCAAGAACTGCAAATATATGTCATCCTGGTGGGTATAACAGGAAAGATTTTGCGTTAGATAGACCAATATATAAAGACCAGCAGCTGAAGTGGTTTCTGTGAGGAGTGGGTTTGTAGAGAATTCTCAGAGTCAGATTGAAAATCCATATAATTCTGCTCATCTGTATGCTAACATTGAGAAGAAACATGCAGATATGGGGGGAAACTATGGGATAGAGATGTCATTGAACAGGAATTGAAGTTTGAGCTTCAACTCTGGGAACAGATCGGTCATGTGGCAAAAGCAAAAGCAGCAGAAATACAAAACACAAAGATGAGTCTGTAGTTTGAACAAAAGCCTTTTAAGCTAAAACATAGGTGCCTCAACAAAAAAGACATGCACTCAGCATTTAGTGAAGCTAGTGAAAATCTTCTAATGTAGCAATATAATCTTATGTAGAAAATTAGTACAAGGCTATAGAGCACTATGAGAATTAATTGTGAAAGTCGCATTGTAATAAGGCCCACCTGAGATAATGCAAATAGTAATTAGTTCTTAAAGATGTTAAAAAACTGCTTTTCAAATGCTAATTGGCTGAAAAGTTTATTTAAGGAAGTGTAACTTTTGCTACTTCGGCTTCTAGTGCTATGGCATGGATTTAACACTTTGTTGTCTCACCCTTCCATCATGAGACTGATAAAATAAAGACTTTTGCATCACCTCTTAGTCACCCCATCTCTTTGATTTAAGAGTCTCAACACTTTCAGTACAGTTTCATTTCATGTCTTTTTCATATCATTTGAAAATCATAGAAAATAAACAATTGATGATCAGCTTCCAATGTGGTTCTGTGACAAGACTGAACGGAATGAAGCACAATAGTTTATCTAGAATTAGGACATCAATTTTTTTTCCCATTTTTGGGATCAGAATTGTTAATGAGAGAACATCCAGTCTTGATATTTATGTTAAATGACAGGTATTGACATCTTAGGGACTATGAAAAAAAGTAGATAGAACATTTCAGGGGTTGAAGATCATACCTATCATACTATAATAAACTTGAAAGAGCACAGCCTTCTTACTGAATCCTAAACAATGACACATAAATTGGCTATCCTAAGTAGGGACAGCTGAGGAAGTAAATGGGGTTTAATGGGTTTTTTTTTGCTTGTTTTTAGGTTTTCTGGGTTTTATTTTTCTAGCATGGAAAATACATTTTATAAAACTAGAGTCTAGAGAAAAAGATTTTTAAAAATCTAGCTAGAAATAAACCAGAATTTTACAAACTTATTTTCTATTTTAGTATCAAGAGGAAAAAATGAGAATAATTAACACTTGAAAAATACAGTACTGGGAAGCAGAGGATCTCCTGTACCATGATATGTTCCATTCAGAATGAGAAACAAACTGAGCAGGGAATTTTTATTCTAGAAATGTTATTAGACCCTGCAAGTATAACTGCATGAAACTGGATGACCTATTACCTACATGAGGCGAAAGCAAATCTATTAGTTCCTCTTCACATCTGGGTTTTTGGGGACAGATATTCTTTGGGGGCTCATTTTAAAGTAGATAATACTGAAGATCTGGTTATGAAGTTATATTTACTAGGTAAATATATTTTCCCAGAGTGAATTATTAATATATAAATATATATTCCCAGATATATTTATCCAGAATATATTCTGGATTGTTGACATACAGTGTAAGTCAATCCTAGAGAAAAGAAGCTCTGATTTGTGTTGCCCTCAAGACATAAAAATATGTCACACAAGGCAACAGAGAAGCATCAGTGATTTGTACTACGTTTTGAAGTGATATTAGTTATTAGATATAGTTTATGGGGATAGCAGTTCTTGATTTTATATTTGAGAATGCAGAAAAAAAGACCAAACTACTATGCAGCTGCATATTTTGTCCTTTAATAAAAACTTTATTTTACATAGAGCTTGCTCTTCTATTTATAGTAAGAAGGGGAAAAAATGAGTTTTTGAAAACTGGTGAGGTTCAGTTCCAAATCTGGAAGTGAATTTTGCAACTTGGGACAATCTCTAGTGTTTATTGTCAAAATGATTTATGAGATGAGTTGAAAACATACTTTTCTTTTCTGGGCAGGGTTTCTCCAAAGAAAGATGCTGCCATGTAGTAACCCAGATGCATCAGCTTCCCCAGCAATTGCATACTGACCTATATATTGAATTTTAACTTTTTACTATTTAAGTACTACCAGGGCATTTAGTGATATATTTATCTAGAGTTAACTTAATTTTTTATTCGTAATACTAATGTTTCATAGCATGTTTAGCAGCCCCAACGTGATGTCCTTTGATTACCTAGCCAGTCATTAAACTCCTTTCAAATTTGAAATCCATGAAATAAATGGTTATAGCACATGTGCAAGTTAATGTATTTCTTCCTCTGATCATACATTATTGTCAGAGGAAAAAAAATAGTGATTCTATTTCAAGATTGTTTGCTTCAAGCAGAATTGTTTTAGTCATGGGATCAATACTTTTATAGTGTGTAGCTGCTCAGAAATTGATCTCAAGTTTGA
>VZTR01004781.1:0-27777 GCA_013400775.1 Chaetops frenatus | reverse complement strand
AATTGATCTCAAGTTTGAAAGCTAAACAATCAATTAATTGAAGAACTAATGAGTATTTTCTATGCACTTGTTAAATGATGGCTGTAGTACAAGCAGTATAAACCCTGCCATGAGATGTTAAATTTTTCCTCCAGTAATTTTCCATTTAAGATGTCCTGTATGTAGTAAAAATGTACAAGGGCCTTGAATACATGTAGAGGACATGTCATGGTACTGTCTATTATCAACTGAACAATGTTATTGAGTCCTTAAGAAAATACCATTTTTAGGAGTATCTTTTGATATAACTGAGCAATCCTACTAAAGTCATCAAGGAAAGGACAATCAAATAAAGAAATTTATTAATGTAAAAATTGTACATTCAAGCTTATCTCACACCATTTTTATCTCTTGGAAATAATGATTTATAAAAGTTTTTCACTAATGTTCACAGAGGTGCAGCTTCATATGATGCTGACTTGCATTTCCACATGTTTTTTAGTCATGGAGCCCTGAAAATATAATATTCCTTACTCTGGACCAAATTCAGGTCCAGCAATTATTGCAATGTGCCTCCAAGAGAGCTCAGTGTCAAATGTTTACTAGGATTGTGGAATCAACGCTGGTTGGAAAAAAGTATCAAAGTCTGGGGGTTTCAGTTTTTTATTTATTTGTTTATTTTGGGAATAATCAGCAGAGCAAAGATAAAGCTGTAGTCAGATAAGACCACCAAATAAAAAGAGAAGCATTATTCTATATTTTATATGAATTAATAAGATACTCTACATTTCATAGAAAGAGCACACAAGTTTAAAAAGAAACATGGCCGAATAAAAAATGAAAAATGGAACTTAAAATAAATCATTAATATTGACTTTTTCAACCTCCAGTATACTGGGAAATGGATGACACCTACTTTGCTTTCTAAAGGATATGAAACCAGCCTATAAACACTGTTGCACATTGAAAATAACTATTTATAAATTTACATTTGCCTAATACAGGTATCTCAAGTGGCAGCAGTGAGGATGATGGTCTTGCTTAAGTCAACTATATGAACACTTAACTTTATGCTACGCAAATATTAATCCATAGTGCATTTACCTCTGCATTGGTTTCTTCAAATACCTAGAGCTCAGATTGCAACTTGCCATGGAACTAGAATTTTACCATATTTAACATTTTTTCCAATCAAAGATTGGAAAACTAAATTAGGACAGTGATTGATTTAGCAACTATTTAAACTAATGTCTTGGATATTCCAAAACATGGATTAAAGACTTCAATCATGAGTGCACTTCTACATTTTCTTTATATTATAAACTATCAAGAATTGTATGAAGTTTATTCTTTCTCATCATTTAACTTCAGCTTTTAGGAACAGTTTCTCTCCCTGTTTCAACTGAATGCCATAGGAGGTAATTTTGTGTTTACACAGAAAATACTGAAATGTAGCCCCTCAGTATCCAACCTAACTGTAGTGAGAACAGAGGATCCACAGTCTCATTTCCAGATTTCTATCCAGCTGGGTTTATAGACAGCTGTATAATGCTAGTCATCACAATCACAAAACAGGTGTGGGTTCTGATGGAAATCTGATTTTCATTAATAGAGTTTGTTTATTTTTTAATTGTTTAAAGATATTGTGAATGTAGGTGAAATATAAATACCCATTGCTAATGGTTTTTTCTCTTACCAGCTTGTTCACTTTTAACTAGCCAGTTGAGTCAAATGCAAAAGGCATTTCACCATTGCTTGTGTGTAATTCTTTGTAACATATGAATGCTGTGTGCCCCTTCAGCATTTTCGTTAAATTATAACTTGATGCAGAAAGGGATAACAAAGCATGAAGCTATTCAAAAGCTTAATTATAATATTTCAGACTGAAACAAAGATATTAACTTTTGAAAATAACCTTCTGGTAATTTTTCTAGAAGGCTGAAAAGTCAGAACTGGAAGACACATTGCCCAATGATTCTTTATTATCATTCTATAGTGTTTTAAAATTTTTTTTTTACCAGTGGTTATGCAGTTTAAAGCACAAGGTAAAACACCAGTAACACCACACTGCACATTGAGCAATTATTCCTCTCTGATGTCCCTTTAATACCAAGTGATCATCAGAGTTTCAAGACTTGATCTGAAATATATTTTTTCCATAAAACTTAGATTGCATGTGTTGTAGCAGCAACAAACTAAAAGCAACATGGAAAAAAACTTGTGGAAAGTATGTTTTAATTGCTTTTATAATATTCAAAGTACTTGACACATGGCAAATACTTCTGAAAAAATAAAATGTATTCACTAATTATTTTGTTCCATGAAAAAGGAATGAAAAAATATTACAGATGGTCGTAAGTCCAATATAGCTCTATACTTCCCTAAATGAGTGTGTCAGCTGTTAAGGTCACATTATTTTCCTCTTACTACACTACAAGGCCTGTAGCATGCACACTTCCCACGCTTTTCTCTAAGTGGCTAAGGCCCTTCCTGGTTCAGAAAATGAGATTAAACACAGACTTTCCTACTGTGGATAAATAGCCTGGTCAGCAGGTTGCTTATGCTGAAAGCAAATGAACCAACCAGTCAAGCCAGGAATTGCTGCTGATTTTGTTTCTCTCAATTTGTGAGTGTCTGTGATTTCCAGACATGCTGTAGACAATTTACACATCCCCACCAGACTGTCTTTTGAGGGAATTCAGACACCCTCATATATGTCAGTGTTTAAAAGTTCTTCCTCCTATATTCAGATGTTTAATTTTTAATATCTAGAGTATGACCAGCTATCAAATGGATTTCAGCATAATTAATATCTCTCAGGTACCAATAGGTTTTCATTTTGCTTAACATATAAAGAATTTAGCTTAATGTTGCTTTGGCATGGGCTTTCTTCCATCTTTAATCATAATAAGATGAAGGTTCATCTAAAAGCACTTATTTTACTTTCCACATATAGTCATATCAAGCTGTAGCATTAAAGAGGGTTTATATATGAAAGCATTGAAAAAGGAAAAGGTTCTGAATAATTTATAAAGGTAAGCTACAAATAAGGTGCTAAAGTACCAGAATAATAAAATAAATACATGGGAACTAAACTGCTCAAGAGCTGGTAATGAAATACGCAGCCCTTCATCTATGATGTCTACCATATATGTTACCTGGTTAATATATTTTTGTAATCTCTCTGAAATGGACTATCCAAATTCATTATCAGTTATTTCTGTAAAAGGCTATTACAAATCCCTTTTACTTGTTAAAAATAAATAAATAAACAAATACATCAGTTTCCCATTCAGAAAACATAAATTGTCAGAATACTTGTTAACAGCCTTGTTTCATGTCTTCAGCTCACTTTAGAAATGAAAGCCTAAGATTGTCCTATAAACAGAAAATGTCTAGAATCCACCAGGGTATAATGAAGCGAATGATTGTTTCTGAAACACCTACCCTGCTTGTCAGCCCCTAAGCACTTCAACAAAGCACTCTGAGTCATTCTTATAAAGAGGTGCTGTGACAGAAGAAATGAGCCACAGGTTGGAGATCCTCGGGCAAACGCAGCCCAGTGCATATGGTACATCATTACCAGTCTGATTTTAATGAAGTTTTAGAGCCTTGAATTTTACATCACAGTTGGTGCTCATATGCATTTTACTGTTATTGCCTTTCATTTGCCAAGTAAAGATAATTGATGATCTTTACTTAGAGAATTTGTAGATTTTGGAGCTGTCTATTTTTAAGAGAGGTTTCTACTATTTTTCTTTCGTGTATGTGTGCATACCTCCCTTTATGCTGATTTTATTGGGTCCAATGATTTTTTTTGTTATGTTTTTAAAATAGAATCAGAAGAAAAAATTCTTTATGTGACTAAGCAAAATTCCATTAATATCTTCACTGACATGAATGAACTTCTGCATATCAAAAGGTTACTTAAAAAAAAAATGGAAGAATAGGGTCCTTACTTAGTATGCCTTCTGCAAAATCATGCAGAGTCTAATCTATCAGGCTATCACTTGGAAAAAAGATTGCACTAAAAGAAATGGAGGAGTTCTTTATATTTCATGCTCTTTATAAGGAAAATAATTGAAAGTATTGACAAATTAACAAGAGAGAAAAAATTTGAACAGAAGTAAACAGAAAAGAACCTAAAAGTGTGAATGAAACAGGAAAACCAGTTAAAGAAAAGGAATAAATAAGAAGGTTAAGCTTCAACCATTTACAATCAATCTCGTATAGAGAAAGATACATTAAAATGACCACCTGTATTGCATCACATCACATCCATCTTTTGATTGCTCTGTTTTTATGAGTGATCTTCCATGCCCGATTCAGAAGCTTCCCAGGTTCTTAGCACTTCTCAGACTCAGGATTGCATTCATTGCTGGTCTAGAGATCTTTGCTAAAGTAAGCTTTTTGATTGTTACCATGATGCTTAAAACAACATTACTTGTGAGAATATAAATAAAAACTAAAAATTCTGAATTAATAAAGTAATTTTGCCAGCTTTGAAACGTCTATATCCTAGGTCAACCAATTCCAGGCTCTTTGCTCCATGAAATAAATATGTAAACTGTTAGAAATACATATTTTAAAATCCCTTTTAAATACTAAAGAGTCTGAGCACAGAATGTAGCACTCATCACATCTTTTTGGTCTATGCTGGATATTCTGAATTGCGTGTCCATTTTTATATTAGTAATAGGTTAAAGAAAATAAAAACATTTTACTTTTAAAGGCACTATCCACATTTAGCTGAGTGTATTTTAAGATCAGACATAGAAGGCTTGATTCCAGATGACAATGTTTTGAATGGGTTTAAAGAAAGTAGCAGAGGCAGCTCAGTCATCTATCCAACCCTTAAGATTTTATCTGTAGCAATGACCTTCCCTTGGTTGTTACTGGCCTTCCACTTCTCTTTGGCCTTGTTCCTCAGACTTCAACAGTAGCACATTGTAATACGAGTATCACAGCCATTTTCCACTTCCCCTGTCCCCCACAGCACTCAACAAGTACTTGTCTGGTTCTCTTACATAGCTTTGAAGCTCCTCCTCAATCCTGTTCTGGTGTTATGAAATAAAACTCTTTGGAGATTTTAATCTTCCTGTTCTTATGGGGTACTGACTGGGCAAATATTTCCTGAAGATATTGCAAAGCCTCTGGCGTGAAAAACTTTCACCTGACTGTTCTACAGTTTCAAAGCTGAACCACACACACAATAATCACTTTACTTTTGCAATGAAGCATACAGTTCCTATACAGGGGAAACCATTCCTTACTTATATTGCCCTAAAAAATCAAGTTAATTTTATTATTTATATATAATTTTTTATTTGAAGTGAAAGTCAGATTACCTTTGGAAATAGGGTACTTTGGTACGCAGTCCAAAACATACACATCCATTAATTTTATCTCTACTGTGGAACAAAGTGCAGGATTAGGGTAATATAAAATAGAAGTCTTTTTTTGTTTGTTTCTTTTTTTCTCATCTCTTTGGTAAACTGTCTAAAAGGTTGCATTTATTTAGGCTGAATACTGCACTGAAAAGAAGGTTTACTCAAGCATTGAATTGCTTAATGCTGCTCTACGAAGGGTAACTATATTGGTTGAACCTTGGAGTAGTCAAGATTTTTGATCAACTGAAGCCTGAAAAAAAAAGCGTGACCCTTTCAAAAGAGGGGAAAAGGGGGAGTTATCCTAGTTAGAGGAGATTTTATTGTTTCTGTTGATGACCACATAGGAAAGAGGATATTGAAACTGAAGTTGCTTGCCCAGACCAGCCCAATGTTCACATTTTTACATTAAGTCTAAGTTGATTTATGCTGTGGCACAGAAGTATAGTGGAGAAATTGGATGGAAATATCATAAAAGATCTGGAATATATCTATATTAGCCTCATACCATATTGAATTAAAAGAAAGCAGCTTACACTGGGATGATGAACCACCCTTGTTAGAGAAATATGTGATAAAGGCCTTCACAGAAAAGTTTTTGCAAAGGTTGTATCTGAAAGAGATGCATAATCCATTGAAAGGATGCATTGAGTAAAAGTTCTGCACCTTGGTGAGGTTAAGGACTATGGATGCTAAAATGAACATTTTCAGGAGACCATACATTAGAGGGACTATGCTAGAGGAAACATTGAGAGTAATGTATCACAATGGCCAGAGACCACAGTTAGTCTCCTACCAGACATCAGAGATGTTAACACAACTGTGTACTGAACAAAAAGCAGCAATAATGTTTTAGACTAGAGGGAAGAAACTGCCAGCCACCTTTCATGCAGGGTACCAGCTGTTAGTACTTTAGCTCCTAAAAATGGTGTATACCTTGTTCATTAATTATAAATTGATGTGTATTTAACAAAGCAAGGCTGGAAGGGAGTGAAAACAAGTAGTAAAGCATGAAGAGAAAAAGGAAGAATGAATAGAGTTTAATTGCTTTCTTCAGCTATATAATGGATAAAGAAGACAGGACTCAATTTCTTCAGAGGTGCACATTGAAAATACAGTGAGCACAAGTTGGAGCAAGGTTTATTCAAATTAGACTAAATAAACGAACTCTTATTAATTAATATCTCCAAAGCATGGAACAGGTTGCTTGGAGAGTATATGGTTACAACAAGCCCATGCAGTGGTGGGGGAAAAGTGACAGGAAGACTGCACAATAGAAAAAGACTTGTAAATCCTGGTCATCAAATGACTGAACATGAGCTAGCATGTACTCAGGAGGCCAAGAAGGCCTTGCATCAGAAATAGTGTGGTCAGCAGAACAGGAATAGTAATTTTCCTCCTGTACACAACACAGGTGAGGTCTCATGTTGAGTTCAAAGACAGGAAACAAAGCTGGTGAAGGTTCTGGAACACAAGCCTAATGAGGAATGGCTGAGGGAGCTGAGGTTGTTTAGCCTGGAGAAAAGGAGGCTCTCTAAACAGCTGCCTGAAAGGAGGTTGTAGCCAAGTAGGGGTCGATCTCTTTTCTCCCAGGTAACAGATGACAGGACGATAGGAAACAATCTAAAGTTGCATGGGTAAGGTTTAGATTCAATATTAGGAACAACTTCTTCATTGAAAGGGTGGTCAAGGATTGGCCAGGCTGCCCAGGGGAGTGGTTGAGTCACCATCTGTAAAAGATGTGGGATTATGGCAGATGTGGGATTAGGGACATGGTTTAGTAGTGGACTTGATAGTGTTAGGATAACAGTTGGACTCCAGGTGGACTAAAAATTCCATGAATCTATCGTTCTAGGTTCAGAGAACTTCCAGACAGGGTCCCGAGCCACCTGAAATAACCCTTATGTTAATCAATAATTCCAACACTTTCATCAGCTGATCTCCAGAGAAGACTCAATCTACAGATATCTTATTTATACAAACATTGAGGCTTCCACATTAAAAACTAAAACAGTCTGTCCAAGAATGTTAGTGTGTCAGTTAGCTAAATACATTGAGGAGGGAGGCACTCATCAAACTCCAAATTTGAATAAGGCAGCTCAGCAGTGTAAACACCTGATAACAGAACAGGAGCACTAGACATGTGCTCTGGCTGAAATTTTGAACCCTCATTCCCAGAGAGAAGACTCAGGCAGTGACCCACTTCCCAGTTATCCCTGTATCTCTGGCTGTGACTTACTACAAGGATGACTCATGGACCTGCAGAGAAAATATTTACCAAAAAGTCTGCCAGCAGAGGATGAGGTAGGCAGAAAGGAGAGAACCATGTTAAATAGAGATCAGCATAATTGAATTCCATTTGCTTAGTGATCCTGCACCTCTCTGCTCTGTGCAGATTTTTTTTTTAATATATTTACCATAGAAAAGCTGAAAGAAATTTTTTCAGTGTTTAAAATGACATTTAAATAGCATAAACATAGAAGGAAAATACTTCAAATTAATTCAAACAGAAGGCAAAGTAAATCCCAGGCTGATAGTCACTCAAAGTTGTGCCTATGTCTAGCAGGTAATGGGTTGGTAGCCAGAGGCTATCTACAAGTTTACGGGGCAAAATAAGCCGACAATTCCCCACATTTTTGTGGTGGAATATGTGCTTCAGAGACTACCTCTTCAGCCATAGCCTTCTGGTGTGATGTCAGCATATAAGACTTGGAATTCACCAACTGCAGCAAGCAGTTTGTATCCTACCTTTAAAGGTAAGTTCCTCCCAAGACCTGAAATTAAGCTGGCAGAAAACCATGGGAATTGCTGTTGCTGTGTGGTTACTGAGAGTATCCTTTTATTCTTCAAATAACTACATTACATTAAACAATCTAATTACAAGAGAAAAGTCTGGGACAATTTTTTCAGGTTCCACCTGTGGCAGTGGTTTCAGTAAAAAGAAGACATTTTTCAGTATGGAAGACCACAGGTAAAGTACTGACACTAACAGAATTAATAGGGATGTGGGAAGATCTGTCTTTACCTCCTACTCTGGGGCGGTAAGTTGGCCTTCTACTACTAGTAGGGGTGCAGAGTTTCACATAAAATTTACCTTAGATAGTCCTGGAAGTGTTTGTGTACTCATGTGGCAAAGAGCAGCACTGAAAGAAAATATTTGCTTGCATCCTGGAAGTGCTATTAACGACATTAATTTGATTCTGTTTCCAGGTTAATTTACCTGTATCTCTCAGCAGAGATAATTATCTAGGGCATGACACTAGCATCCTTGTACTGTTTCCAATTTCTGTGCTAAATGTTGCTGAGCTATTTCAGGAATCTTTCAACAGTTTTCATTTGGGACCACATGTCTAAGAAAGCAAATACAGCCTATTGTTTATTTGACAGATTTGGTCCTTTGTAGGGCTTAGTTTCTTAACTGTCTTAACCTGTCCACACTATAAAAAACTGCCATAATACCTTCTCTTATGGATTCACTTTTTCTTGTAATCTTTCTGCTTGGGTAATTAAACTTGGAGGTAACCTAGATGGGAAGTTGCCATCCCTAGACCTTACAGACTGTAGGGTATTAGTAGAAGGTAAAGACTGTACAAATCTCTGTATTTTGTATAGTTATAATACTTGCTTCTCTTTACTGATGATTTTGAAATATGAGACTAATACATCAGGAACTGATACTAAACTGCACCTTAATCAATACAGCCACAGAAGTTACCAAAACATGCATTAAAAGATTGTCTACAAAATTGGAGATTTTCAGTTCAGGAGAAGATTTTGGGATTTATTTAATGTCCAAGATTTCCTTGGTGGCAGTGAATCATACCTCTCATTTCACGATTAGGTGTGCAAATTTGAGATTAGCTTTTCTAGTTCACTAGGAGAGCTTGAAATGCTAGTAAATCAGGATTGATGTGATGAAGGGGGCAATTCTGACACTGGCACATATTAAAGGCTATCTACTGGTATAAACTCAGAAACTGTACCATAACAAGTTTCAAGCCACATATAAATTCCATACAAACATCACTAGGACAAGCTTATGACTGAGATCACCAGAATTTTCCTACTTGCAGTACAGAGTATCTTATCCTGTTCAATTGAACATTTGGTCTCTGGCTTTTCCCATGACTCCTGTACAGGCTACCAATATATATAATTTTTTTATGTCCAAGTGAAATGTTTATTGGATCCCCAATGAAGATCTTAGGAAAGTCACCTGAAACTGGGATGAGCAAAGCACCAGTGGAAAAATGCACATGTATAGATACACAGTTTAATGTTAACTGCACAATTAAATATTAAGATGCATGGTTAAATATTAATTTAATAGTCTGCAATGTTAGACTTTAAAATGTATTTTTTGAAAGCTCCTTCAAACTGAGGAAAAACCATTTTATTACAGCTGCCATTTCCTGCTACATTTAACCCATTTTCTTGTCACAAAGTATAGAACAGCAAGAGAACCACACATACAGAAATTATCCTTTGAGATCTTATATCACATTCTTATTGAAAACAGTGTAGAAAAGGAGTTAGGAAACATGTCTTTGAAGGCATTGTTTCTAAAAATCACAAAATTACTGTCAAACATATTTCAGTAAGCAGTAAATGAACCCTGCTTGCACCATAAATCATTAATGTTTAATCACCAGCCAATGCCTCACTAAGCTCACTGGCATGGAAACTCTAAGATACTCAAAGGATAGTTCTAGCAGATCTGGCATGCATGGTTGGCTTGTGTGCTTAATTACTGTTTATGCATTGGCAGCATCCAAGCAGTTGTATGTAATAAATAGAACACTGTCACACTGTCCAGATGGTTTTAGATTCAGGGCCTAGGGAGTATATTTGAAGATTACAGGCCTGATTTACTAACAATTCACACCAGCTCAATTGCTGAAAATCATGCTAATAGCATACGTTTCAGCAATTTATTCAATGCAAAAATAAATATATTATTAATGACTATTAAATAACCTGCTTTTTATTCTGTTTAGCCACTCTTCAGAAGAGATACAATAATTTTGTTTTGGTTTGAGACATTAAACAGCTCTATTTCTTCAGTGTCTGGTGGGTTTGAGAGAAATGGTTTCTTTTACACAGAACAAAGGAGTGCCCAGCAGAGATAATCCAAGCTATCTTTGAAAATTATACTTTAGGTATTAGAATGAGTGTAGGCACTTTAGTGTGGTGATCTGTCTGAATAAATTTACACTGTCAAGAATTAGTGGCAAAATTACGTCATCAAATTAAAAATGAAATTGTTAATTGTTTCAGTCTTTATGTATAAATAAGAAGCCACATTATGGTATAATTTTCAAGCTGTTAAAAAAACAAACAAACAAACAACAAAAACCAAACAAATAAACAAACAAAACAGTAATTAAGTTTAAGAAGAACTATTGTTTTTTTCATCCCAAAACAGGATTTGACCCAGATTGGTGAAATTTCTTTAACTAGATTGCATTTGAGGAATAAGAAAGAGGAGAGAGCCTTAAGGAGATAGATTAGGGGGAAAGAAAATGGATTTAGAGAGAAGATGTATTTTATGTAATAAATTAATGTTTAGAAGTCCTTCCATAAACCAAGAATATGGGCAACTTGAAGTCAAATTTTGTCTCTCCGAGAAGATATGAAGTCATTTCCTACTTTTCACAAGAATGCCCTATTTTAAAGATTATATAGGACAGTCTGTCAGGATGGAAATGAGAACAGAGGTGGACTTTATTCCCTCCAAATAAACTGGAAATGACATGTGACTTTCTTTGCAGGACATGAGAAAAGGAGTGTGTTAGCACCAGGAAACTGAATCCAGTAAAAGAGATGAAACCAAGAAGACTGATAAAAAGGGTAAAAGTAATATTTTTCCCCTGTTTATGAGGGTAAAACCCACTACTGTCAATCTGATAAATTGTCTTGATATTATAACCCAATTAATATGGATTATAATTTAAAGTTTGGTTTAGATTCAAAAGAAAGCACTCTAGAAACCAGATCATAAACCATATTTGGTAATCATGAGTCATATTTCATTGTGTTACAAACCATCCATGATGAAGATGTTTTTCTGTAGCTTCCTTTTTGCCATAAAAAAAACCCTAAACAAGTATTTCAGTATTATATCCAAAATAGGATTTATGATTTACAGCCAGATTCTTCTAGGGTGCAGTTCAGTTCATGTTGAAAGAGATATCTGAAATAAATAGGTGAATAACTGCAACTCCACTGGCTGCAAAAGGGCTCTAGCAAAGTAGTTCAGCTGGAGAGAGGTATAGGTTTATCAACTCCAGCCAAAATATATCTCAAAGAAATAATTGTACCACTAACCCAGTCTGCTGAGTTTAACACCAGGAGGGAAATTAAACTTCAAATAAGCCACTTGCCTTCCCCTGTCCCTTTCAGTAAGGAAGGGACAATAAATTAGAGATTATGGTTTGAAACAGTATACTAAAAGCACAATAACAACAGTAATATGGTGAGGAAAGGTCCTGAGGTTTAACATTCCCTCCCCCAGTTGAAAACCACTGGAAAACAGAGACAAAACAACCCCAGAAGCTAGTTAATCCAGACAGGGGTTGTGTAGCCACTGGCCAAGCTCAGTTCCCACTGCTTCCTCTGCCACCTTCAACTCTCCCCTGTATATGCACAGGAGGGTGGAAAGAACAGGTTGCCATGATCTGATTACTACGGTTTTTAGAAATTCCCCTACCTGAATTAAGGTGCAAACGAGACCATATGCCAGTGACAATAGTATGGGGTTTATTTGATAGTATTTGATAGTAAGTAGGAGAAAGAGAGAGAGAGGGAGAGAAATATGAACTAGGTGGGGGCAACAGAAAAAGAGAAACAGGGACAGAATAAGGAAAATATCACCACTCTGTGAATCCCAACAATGCTCTGTTGATCCTCTCCAGCTGCTCTTCTTGCTGGTGAAGATCCCCCCAAAAAGCGTAGATTCCCATGAGTTAATATTCCCTCAGTCCAGGTGGCAATGTCCAGGCCTGTCCCTCGGTGGAGGGCGGGGCAGTCTTTTACAGCAGACTCTGGATCTGTTGCACCACGTGCAGCCCTGTGGTGCAAGGCCTGTGGGGAACACTTTGGGGGGTCTTTGATGGATTGTGACTCCCCCTCAGCTGCCCCTCAGGTGAAAGTCCCGTGGCTGTGGCCTGTGGGGCTGGGGGGTTCCACAGCTGGGCCAGTTTGTGTAATCAGAGGATGGGTGTTCTTTGCCTCTGACCAGAGGTTGTGCCACGCACCCAAAACCTCCTCCTCCCCCTCGGTTGGGGAGGGAGTCTGTGTAAGCCTGGCTTCTGTGAGCTGTGCTCTCCCCCACCCCAAACTCAGCAGAGGATGATCCTCAGCACAGCTGGTGGCTCTGGCCTTTTGGTGGATGCAAACCTTTTCCTCTTCCTGAGATGATTGAACAATGGGTTTCCGTTTTTCTAATCAGCAGTTTGACTCTCAGTCCAGAGTCCCAGTCAGGTGTCTTCAGGGAGGCTTGGTTGTAGCTTCTTTCTACGGTTTTTGTTAAAATGAGCAAAACTTTGTATCAATGTTTGAGGCATGAACTATTTCAGCCTCTGACACAGGTCTCTGCTCGAGTGCCCAGCCCGCGGTGCCCGTCCTCCCCCCAAGGCTCAGCCAGTGCCTTGAGCTCTCCGCCTCAGTACCGTAACTACCCGCGCTCGGAGGGAAAAATGCAAGGGGGAGCCGGGACAGCAGAAGGGACCAAGGGTGTTGATGGGGTGTTAGGAGGACAGTCCACTTCGCTTCAGCAAGTGAGGAAAGATAGTGCACTTTCCCTTCTGCTCCTCACCTTTTCCTGCCAAAACCATGCCCCCAGCATACGGTGATATGGAATAAATAGTGTGGTCACACACACAGACTAAAAACTTTACCACCTTTCTCTGTAACCAGGATATCTATGGGCCATCTCTTATTTTTATTTATATTAATGCTGCAATAATCATGTTCTGCTACTATGTGGAACTGGATTTCAAAATTAAATAATACCTACATCATTTTAGAATCTTGATAAAGAAAGTTATATTCATAAGTCTCCTTACACATTAGACTTAGTGAGTTTTTTCAAGTCATCATGGAAAAGGAAATAATATATATATTACTTGCATTCAGTGCTTCATCTTCTTTAGATATAACTAAGTAGTTAAATGCAGGAGTTTCCTAGATGGTCAAGAAGCTCATATCTCTTTTTCTGGACTGTATAGGAAATACCTACTTAAGTATGTACTACTCTTAATTTATATGGTGTGATAGTGCAGAGTTCAATCCCCAGGTGTTTCAGTCTCTTAGTCTTTCTGCATTGTTCTAAATTATTTGTTTACATTATTTATGGTCTGAGCAAGAGCTAGAAAGAAGTCAAACTGGAAGCCTTCAATCATTATTATTTTTTAAATAATAACACTTTTAAAGTGTTTTTGTGATACTCTCTGTTGTCAGGAAATTTGTCATGGATATTATCAAGACTTTATTTTAGATGGATGTGGAAAATAAATTTCAAGGATTCAATACTCATAAGATATCTTTCATATTTTTAGTACACTAAAATGGAAAACAAGAATCAAATTTAAGAACAACTTCTCAGTAATGTCAGTAATTGAGATATTTCCAAAATATGATCAGCACAGCATTTGCCAGGCTGATAATACATTAAACGTTCACCTTTTTTTCTTTATATACTGAGACTGTTTAAGCAAATTTTGGATCAGGATCTGGACCAGCATGTTGGTGCCCTTATAATATGTGCCATATTCTTCATTTATACCTTGAGATGTATTGTTGTAAAAAACTTAATAAGACCTGTCACTAAAAAAACCCCAAAACATAAGTATGATATTCTTCCTTTTGTTTTTATTCCCAAATTGTCAGAATTTTGACAATGATGACTGCTCTTACTTGATGAAGACTAGAGATTCTCCATGTTGACCACACAGACCACTACTTATTTTAAACAAAACAAGTTAGATCATCTAATTGTAACTCACTACAGTTTTTCAAGTCCCTTTCTTGAGAGATACAAATACAATTTTATTGGCTACACTTCAGACAATCTCTTGCATCCAGTGTTCAGCCAGTGAATGCGTTAGTCTGGCAATGTGATTTCTGGTGCTAATTCTTGATTTTGTTACCTTTAAAAACCTCCCTTTTCTTCATGTTGTTTAAGGTTCAGAAATTGTTTGTCTCTTCTTACTGTGATTTTCACTGCTTAGAGATTCAATTAAAAGACAGAATTTTACCTAATCTTTCTCTTTTGTGAAGAATATAATTAAGTGGATAACCTATTTGATAATTTGTTTATTAAAACTTTTAATGATCTTACTAGAAGATTTCCTTCATGCAATCTGCTATGAACAATTTGTGGACAAGTTTCATACCAAAAAAATTGTGATCATCTTCTGGGATTTGAAACCAAACATAACACAGATTGGCATATTATATGTTGGCATAATGTGATTGTTCTTCTAGATCACCAAGTATTTACTTTCTCCAGGTCCACATTAACCTTAATATATAGGAAAGGTGAAGGGTCTGCTTTCATTTACAAAATAGTAGAGCAGCAACCCCAAAACTGGAGTGACTCATCCAGATTTAGTATGTAAAAAACCCAGAATTTTCTTGTTGACATATTTTAATAACAATAGGTTCAATTCTGCATCAGGTTTATCAAGTCAGTAATTTTTCATGAGTGCTGCAGTAATTCCAATGTCACATTCTTGTGCTTATCTTCTTTATGTACCTTTTTACTTTTATTTGCATAACTATTGCATCCTGATGACCAATCAAGATAATCATGTATCAACATTTTGCCATTTGCTTTTTCCAGAAAAACACAACTTAATTAATTCAGTTACGTTTGGGGTAAAAAATATCTCTGTTGGCACATTTTAAAATCCTGAGGCCAACACTTTTGAAGATTCTTTCTTATGTGAGGCTATTCCACTATATATTGGTCTCAGGCTCATAGGTTTCCCTTTATGAATCCCACACAAATTTATACCAGCAACATCATCAGAAAGAGAAACTTTCCAATTGTCTCACTTTCCATTTGCTCTGAATGATGAAAGACCAGATCTGGTAAAAGAAGGAGAGGGGAAGATAACATGGGAGGCAAAATGGAAGCAGGCAGGGTAACAGGGAAGAAAACAAATAGAATTGCGAGGTACAGACTCTACGTGAAGAACGGGATTGCAAGGTGGGAACTTGATGATCCCCTGGCAAAAGGAGTTCAGAAATGTCATGAATATGAATAAATGGTCAATGACGTGCCTAGGTAGAATCATTATGGACTTGAATAAAGGGACCAAATTAGAGGAGAATAGTCAACTTAAGTTCCAGATACCAAGTTATGCAAGGTGAGGTCTACATGCATGATGGAACTGAACTAAAGCACATCTGAGTTAACATCAGCTCATGTATTGCAGTCCTAAAAGCAGAGTGACAGAGGCATAAGACCACTCTGACTGTGAAATATATTTTTCTCATTTCTTTATTGGAAATAGCTTGATCTTCATTGTTCCTGGCAGTTCTTTACTATCATTTGTTCAATGTGTGAGTGGGACTAGAGACATTGGTACAATGTACTAGTTTTTAAGAAATCACAAATTTGTTAAAAACATGATTATTAAATATATCACATGAAAGGGAAGACCTGTGAGATAGGTAGTGGAGGAAAAGGATAAAAGTCTTAAAAGTTAATTGTCTGCAGCAGTTCAACTAGATTTCACTTTAGCTGAAAAGGGATTTTCTCTCTTGGCTGGATTTTCAAAGTGCAATCATGTGTACAGATTCTTAAACTACAGTACTATTCCTTTTCTCAGGCACAAGCCACCAAAAAGCAGTACTTAAAGATGCTATGAAATGTATTTACTTAAAGGATCTGTCTAGAAGTTGTCATCTCTTTACATTCTTATCTTACATTTTGATAAGCTGTATTACAAGTCCAATATATTCTCGTTTCCTTGTGACACTGTGCTTTTGTATCCAAGTGAGACTGGTGAGATAGCTGTATAAAGGTCGTCAGGAGGACATAATGGGAAAATATCTTTCTGGCTCTTCTTCTGGATATATAGAAAACTTTTATTTAGATTAAAAATAAACATTTAAAATTGTAATACCAGAAAAAAAAAATACAATCTTTTTATGGTTAATGGTGGTATAGTAATACGCTCAAGAACGCAAGTAGATCCTATGCTATTTTTCAGCTAGCACCATTATTAAATAACGAACTACAAATACTGACATGTGTAAGATATTAAAAGACATTCTTGCACCACGAACTGAAGCTGTGTATTTATCTCCTTTCACTCTTTTCTTCAAATGAAGTTATACAGTGATATCATCCAAACGGCTATCTATTGCAAAGGCTATAAATGCTGCAATAACAAAGTTAATAGGATAATTCCAAGTTGTCATTCTGAAATACTGATTAAAGCAATTGTTAAATTGAAATGGTTATGCCTGTTTATAAGGCATAAATTTGAAGACAATTCTACATAAACACATTAAGAACTGTACTTCAGTGGCATTATAGCCTTCCAAAGATCTGAAAACTGGTAACAAGTAAGTGATAGATAAATTTAACATTACTCAGACTCACAGAAACAAATTAAAGTGAAATAAAAATATAAAATCTCATCTCCTCTAAGCCTCTGAAATTTTAGCATATGTATTGCTTTTGAACAACTGGAACTTATTCATAAACTTTGTGCAGAGACATATTTTTACAATCCTGGGGTAAGAGAGGCATGATAAGCAAATCATTGAGATGGGGAAATGACCTGGTTTGTCAAACTCAGGAAATAAAAATTAGTATGAAATCAAAACTAGCACAAATGAAAAGCAGGTATTAGGGCTTGAATTCCTGACTCTCAAGAGAAGGTATGACATACCAGACATTTTGATTTCCAATACTTAAAATCTGTGTAGCTAAATCAATAAGACAGGTCTAGACTGAACATAGGAACTGCAGCAGTGGTTTTGTATGTTCAAATCTCTTTTCTTTTATAGTTTACACTCTGAGAAGTGTAAGTTTTTTTTCATTGTTGAACGTGATGTTTTCTCCTCTCAAATCACTCTATCAGGTAAATGGAAATTCGCTGATGGACAGTTTACATTTCATAGCTTGCTTCTTTAGATGTTGAATATTGATGCTACTAGATTGCTTCTCCTTTCCTACCACAGCCTGTAATGGCAGACAATAATTCTCATATCACAGGCTATGACTGCCACACTTAAACTAGCATGGAAACAAAACCTTTAGGACTTCCTTTCCTTCTGAAAAATAAATATCAAGCTGTGATTGCCTGAGTCACAATTTAGTTACTGTTATGTTATTTGGAACGTTTGCTGAACTATGCAGTGCCTTATTTAGAGCTCATCATGTACATTATTTATCCTTGAGTAAAATTGCTGCCATGCATTGGGCTTGCACCACTCATGGCTTTCAAATCTGATTATAGCAGAATATTTTAATTTTAAACTTCATGGGAATATAATGAGAAAATGGTGCAGAAGGAGAATAGGCATGGCTGTCTCCATTGGCAGCAGGCAAAAATACTGTGAAAAATATATTGGATTTTTGATTCACCTATTGGCCATAAAAATATAGTTTAGAGACAATTTAGTAATGTTCCTTTAGTTTTTCATTTACTGCATTCTTTTCCATTTTATGCATTCTTTGGTTGCTCGTAACTCTCATAAAGTTAATTTCACCTTCCAGATCTGTATTTTTCATCAGGTAATGTACAGGGTTTGGTTTTGTTTTGGTTTGGTTTGTTTTTTTTGGTTTTTTTTGGGTTTTTTTTGGGGGGGGAGAGGGGGGTTGGTTTGTTTGTAGGTTTGTTTGTTTTTGGGGGTTTTTTGGTTTTTTTGGGGGGGGTTGGGTTTTTGGTTTGGTTTGGTTTGGTTTTGTTTTTATTGTTTTGTTTTGTTTTGTCTTTTTCTTGCACTGAGCCATAGACAACTTACTAGATGGCTACTTGATGATAATAAACAGTACCCATGGTTTTAGAGAGCTCATCAGACTTGCTGACAGGTATTTCAGTAGTTTTCACTTTTACAAATCCTTGACTTTTATGTTATAAATATTTAGCAGTTGTTCCACCCTGATCTTCTTGGTTACTCTTGTATCTGCTCTTCTTCCCCAGAGTTTATTTTGACCTCTTAAAACTGCTCTGAATCATTGTAAGCTTTTGGCTGTATTTGTGCTATTAGCTCTAAAATTGTTAGAACTTCTCCTGTCTGTATCCATGTCCTTAGTAAAGGAGATAGATCTTGATCATAGATGGGTTTTCATGAACACTTTTAACTTATACTCTAAGATATTTTCTCATTTGTTATTTTTTTTAGGTTTTTAATGACCACTTTTTCTCTTAAAACATAGTTTTAAAAAGAAAGTTACATGTTCTGCAAAAGTAGAATTGTGTGTTTTATGAGGGACGGGTGGTGTCTTATAAAATATGTTCACTTTCTCTCTTTCAGTAACATTCTTCCCATCCATCTTTGTAGATGATGAGTTTCAACATCAGGAAACAGACCCTTTTAGAGTAGAAAAACATTTATTATAGTCTGTAAGTATGCTACATTTCTCAACATAAACTAGTATCCACACAAACCGTCATTTTTAGTGTGGCAATCAGTGAGACCTGCTAGTCTGAATTGATATTATTACATCTTGCTGTTTTATGTTTTAGGAAATTCAAATGTAGTTAAAAAAATACTAGAGGCTTAAAATTGAGCTATCAGGATTAAATATAAAATACATCACTCTATATAATATGGACTAAAACTTAGAGAGGTGCTGATCCTCTTCTGTCTTCTAAACTGATGATCTGTTACATATCTTTCATTAGCAGCTTCTCTAAAGTATCAACTAGAACACTCATCTATGATGATATCAGGGATTCTGGTCTCATGAAAAGTAAATAATTCTAAAATGTTTTATGACTAGAGCTGTCTATTTTTTATTATATTTTTTACTTCAAATAAGAATTCTGGGACAAAAGTAATCTTCTGCTGTATGGTTAATATACCTTTATGAAAAAGTTTCAGTTTTCTCTGTGAAAGATATATTCAAATCTTAGACAAAATAATTTATGGATATCTGAGTCTTAGAAGTGATTGGACAGTATGAGCTGAAGAAATTACAATATGCATATTGAAATATACAGTGAGTGTTAAAGTCCTAGGGAACTCTTTCTAGAGTGTGATAAAGTTTTAATAAGTAGGATTATTTTGGTAACTCGGGATTATATTAAAATATCCATTAGATAAAGGAGCAACACATGTCATAAATTCAAAACAAAAGCTTATGTAGATATTTACTTGTATTTATGAGGTCTTTTTGCATTTGTAAATCTATAATGTCATCCAGGCACATAAGAGTTGAAAAATCAAGTTGCAAAATTTAGGTGATTTGTTTGCTGCAGGTGAATCAGAATCAAACAAAAAAAACCTTATCTCTTGTGCTTAACATCTTCTTGGAGAAAGAAAAAGTTACCTGCAACATTTCACTCTTCTGATCAGTGTGATTGGCTGAAGTATTCTCCATGCCGACCTTTTCTTACATACCACAGCATCCCATAGGTGTTTCTGTAGCAAAGACAGGCTTAGAAATGTACAGTACCGAATACTGAACAGTCTCTGGAACTGCTCTGAGCTGCAGGATTGTGAGCAACAGCAGCACAGAGCAGTAGGCAAAGCACATGCCTTCAGACAGACTTTCCAGAATAGCAACAACAATCCCAAAGATGCTCAGCCTCATCAGAGTAGAGGAGGAAAACAGAACAGGATGACAATCTGCCTATGCATTTGAATAAAATATTGAAGTCATTTAAGACTGTGTCACATGGTAGGTACCACATAACAGTCTAATTGGACATGCATTAGTAGTGGAGGTACAGGCACCAGGTTCCCATTTCAGTCCAACATTTTACAGTTTTGGGGAAATAATATACAGAATTCTTATCTAGGACTCTCTCTAATTATAGGTAATGTAAGAAACACAATATTGCATCCTTATCCTAAATTCAAAGACCATCATTAAAAAAGAAGAAAACCCAAATACCATGCCCCATTTTATTTATTTGTTTTGTCTTATTAATTTCTGAATGTGTGTGCAGACCACTATGCCAGACTTGAAATTTAAATAATAATATGAAAGAAAAAATTATGTTTTAGAATTCCAAACGTTCTTGAGATGTTAGATAAACACAAAATCCTCATACTTCTCTAAAAACTGAATACATCCCCCTTTACTATGATACAGAAGTTCTCAAGCCATTTGTGTGTTCAGAAGCCTTTTCTCATCAACTTATCTCCTCCTGTAGCATTTGACAGAATGTTCCTTCAGAATATGAACTGATAATATTGTTCCCCAGAATTCCAGTTTAAGAAATACCTCCTGACTGATACTCAATTCTAATAACTTTCCAACTTTTAGTCTGTAGGTGTTATGGGCTTTGTTTCCTTTAGCAAATACTTCACTTATGTTCAGCAGTCTCATGCAAGCATAACACAACTGTTTTTTGATTTTTCAAACCTGGAAAATTTAAATAAAACATCACTCTTATAAATTCAGTACAAAGTGTCAGCAAGAAAAACAAACCAAAAATAGGAAAAATGCAAAGAATTTGAAGTATGGTTCAAGGTGATAATTTTTCAATGTGGCTATTTTCAATTTATTATACATTTACATAAACTAACTTTTTTTTCCCCCACTTTGCAATTTTTCATGTTATGGGTCAAACTAAACTTTTNCTAAACTTTTACTTTAAAAATTCTGGAATCCAGTTTTTGGATTCTTTTACTTTTTTTTATAATATATAATGTATGTTCACAAACCATTGCAAGATAAAATTTTTCACAACTGCTTCACTTTCTGTAAACCAACATCTTCTGTCCAAAGGTAAAAACATTATTTTCCAAGCAGATGAAATACTTAAGACTTTAGTTATAGTTTTATGCACTTAATTTTAAGATAAAGGGTTGAAAAAAATTTATGGCAAAGGTTGTCTTTTCTTGTGTTTTGTTTTTTTTTTCTGTAGGGTTGGTGATGCTTTTATTTTCTCCAAATAAGATAGAAAGGCAGGTTTTCAAGGGTTGTGCTACTAAACTTAGAGATAATATGATATTCTTAGACAAGTATGGGCCTCTGTACCTGACAAATATTTAACAGACATAACAGGAAACTAGAAGCCCAAGTAGAGGGACTTCACTGATTAACAATTTGATATGTATTGTCTTTTTGTCTTGGGTTTTCTGCTATTTTCATTGTAACTACTTATTTATTAGTTTCAGTGCAGTAGCTTTTGAAGGGATCAAAATGAATTATGGAAGAAAAAACACTGCAAAATTAAATCCAGAAATCCTATCCCATTTTATGTAGATGGAACTCCTACACTTTTTATACAGTGTTTGCACTTTGTCAAGATTTGCCATATCTGTTGATAATAGCTTTTAGTCAGTATGGAGTTGTTATTGTTCTAGAAGTATGTATTACCCATTAGGAATCTTTGAACTGTTAAACTGCTTTTTATCTCATAGCTTAATTTCAAAATTCTTTGAACTTGTTCAGTTATTTATTTTTATCAGCATGGAAAGTATTTCTTACACAAAATAAAATGTTCTTATAAATATCTATTAATTTCCTTGGAGGATCATGATTGCTCACAGACTTCTGTTCCTTTGATTTTCTACTTGCACAGTTTAATGTATCCTTCTTTTTTTACTATTAAATGTTATCAGTGAAGTTGGAATCATAAGGATATTTTTCAATGTGACAGCAGCAGGTGTTTTCTACTTTCTTCAGGACTTAAGTTCATTTATTTTGTTCCTTAATATTTATAAGTTAGTAGCAGCTCTGAGTAATCATTACAAATCAATTGATAACATTGCACAGTAGGTTTTTGAAGGGTGGAAGTGAAGTCCATCAAAGAGGAGTGATAAATCAATAGAAGACTATGGTTGTTTTATAAATGTTTTTAGAATGTTTTCACTTCAAATAACTGCAATGACAGATTAATATAATGTAAATTTATGGGCTCTTCAGTGTCAGATAACAAAGAAAAATAGTGTTCTTGGATATATACAAAGACAATATCACAAGTGTAAAACACATTTACTGTAGCTATACTGAGTGCATTTTATAATCATCATCATTTTCACACTTAACCAGAAATGAGTTACATCGTCTATGATGCAAGAACTGCACCATGGTTCATCAGGTGGGCAAGAAAAACAGGGTTTTTTCCACAGAGGTGGGAAAAAAAAACATTGAAAAAGACAATGAAAAAACTTTTCTATGATAGCAGATGTCAATTTTAGAACTACACACTTTAGCCAGTCCAGTTAACTTATGGTTGTGGTCACATATTGAGAAGAACAGTAATAGATAAACTGAGGAATAACAGCTAAGTCCTGACCTCTCAGAAAAATCCTGTGCCCATTTCTCAGACTAACAGGAATTCCCTTGATAATACAAGGATATCCCATTCTGCACCAATCAGCATAGACTCTTCCTGTAATTAATAAAAATCTGACTGACAATTCACTAAAGCCTTAGGCACCATTGATAACATTTTTTAATAGCCTTCAAAATAAGTGACAAATTATGCCTATTTACACTTTGGCTCTTAAGAATAACTTTGTATGCATACCTCCAGATCTAGATTAATCCATCTACCTTATTGTCTCAGCTTTCCTTCAAACTCTACCAATAGTCTCTTAGTGAGCACAAATACTAAGCCCTAGAAAATGAAAAAAAGTTCACTGAACTTTTGAGACATTGTGAACTTACCACAACTTCTAATCTTAAACCAATCTCAAATTGAACAGCAAAGTTACATATTATTTTGTATTATCTATCTCAGTTTAAGTATTAACAACTGTCTTCAGAGGAGGAACTGAGTCCAGATAAGGCAGATGAAAATTTTGGTGCCTGAGAACTTGGGAGCAAGTCTGGCCATTAAGAAAATCTTTGGAAAACCATAATAAAGAACAACATTTACCTTCACAATTTTTATAAAATTTATTAACTATCAGTGACTTATCAATATAGTCAAAATTTTTTTATTAGCATCAGATCACTCTAAATATTAAGTGCAAATACTTCCATATTTATAGGAAATATGGATTGCCATTCATGTCATAAATGCACAACCTATGACTAGTCTCCATTTTTTTCCTGTTAATATCCATCAACTGAAGTCACATGAAGTTATTACTGCCATTTAGCTGAGAGGGAAGTTTCAAATGCTGTCTGAGACTTGTTATAAACAGTGAAGAAGGATGTCAATGAACAAGGAAGTCTGCAACTTCCTGAAAGGTGGTTGTGGTCAGGTGGGGGTTGGTCTCTTTCACCAGGCAGCAACTGACAGAATGAGAGGACACAGTCTCAAGCTGTGTCAAGGGAAATATAGGTTGGACATTAGGAAGAAGTTTCTTATAGAAAGGGTGATAAAATACTGGAATTGTCTGCCTGGGGAGGTGGTGGAGTCACCATCTCTGGATGTGTTTAAAAAAAGACTAGATATGGCACTTGGTGCCATGATCTAGTTGAGGTGTTAGGGCATAAGTTGGACTCGATGATCTTGAAGGTCACTTCCAACCTGGACATTCTGTGTGTGTGAATTAAAACATAGACCATTGTTGAATCTGAGCACTTCAAAATCAAAGTAGTGTAGTATTGTTACATTTATACACATTGACAATTTCACTATCGTCTAGTTATCCACACAGAGAGATGTGTATGTTAGATACAGGAATAAGAGGTAGAGCCCTTTATTCCACACCATTCACATCGTTGTGAGTTTGAAGGGAACAGTTTTCAGCGGTGAAAACCAAGGTGCCAGAAGCAGAACTTTTTTACTTGTTGCAGTTGTGGAAGGGTGTAACTTTTTCCCATCTAAATCCATGGGTGGAAATGGAAGGATCCTCTTCTCTTGTCCAGCTCCTGGGAGAGGTATCCACTACCTGGACCCCACCACCTGGGGAGACACAGCTTGCCAGCACTGCCCCCACCACTGCCACAGCAGAGAGAAATCCTCCCTGGGACCCCATCACAGCTGCGGTCCAGCCCAGGGATTTGGCAACAGCTTCTTCAGTTGTTCTGGGGTGGGCCAGTGACACCATGCCTTTGTTGGTTAACATTTCCTCTTTTGTACAATTATGGGTTTGTTTATTGCAAGGTCTTCGGTAAATTGTGACTCAATTTATAACCTCTCTCAGTATTTCTACCTCTGCTGTCAAGAACAGGGAGGTTTAAGGGGACTTGGTTTCCCTGCTGAGTTTTTAAAAGCCAGCACAACACATTAGCATGAAAATCTCAGTTTTCCTTATTACAGACCATTAGAATTTTAATTAACACAAAAAAATTTGCTTAGTTTTGCTAATTATGTGATTAATTTAGCCACAGGTAAACTTTCTGCTTTGCAGAAAAGAGATAGTTTATATATTTAATTGTTGAGTAACGTCTCCCCTGAACTTCCTCAATTGGAAACCTTGAATCTTCAGATATTCTGCAGAAAAGATGGATAAATGTTCCATTGTCTCAGGAGGAGCTTATTTTTAGGAGATTTATCTTTTTTTTTCTCTGAATTTCAAAAGGTTTGCTCAAATACATTAATGTGTCAATTATATAACATATTTTAGACAGGCAATAGAAAAAATATCATATTAAAGAAATAAATATTTTGTAAAACTAAGTACAGATCTTTCACTGGTACATTAAAAAATATTTCACAGTTTTAGTTATGGACTTCTTGAAAGTAGGAGCACTTTGTGAAATCTTGGTGTCATGATGTCCTTTATGATAAGCCTGGAAAAAGAGAGTTGACTATGAAGCATCCTAGGAATCCTCAAAGCCCTGAATGCTTTGTTCCACTCATGTTCTAAAAAATTAGATATTTTTGTCTCATGCTGAACTAAAAATCAAGGGATGAGCAGGTGAGCGACCCCAAACAGGAAAACAAAGCACAACGCACATAATTAAATTTTATGTCAAACTCAAAATTGCACTTTCATAATAAATGTAGGCATCCTGTGTCTTCTTTATTTCATATTGTAATCAAGCAGTGAGCTATTTTGTTAAAATATATAATTTTGATTTTTATAATTTTTTTAACTGATTCAGATGGTTTCTACCATGGTTTCTGAGTAGTTTGAGTACTCTGAATCTGTGTATTCCTGGCCAATTTAGTATTTTTTCTTAAGCAGATCTGCCACCTCTGATATTACTAGCCCTATCTTACAGGTTGAGAAACTTGAGATATCTAGAGAAGTGGCTTGCCCTGAATGAGTCAGCATTTCCCAGCAGACCAGGAAAAGCAGGAAAATCTCCTGGGGTGTTGTTAGGAGCTGCACCAGTGCTCTGCTTGCACATTGCCTTTCTACTGCAACAATTCAGAGCAATGTGGCTTATCAATAGTAAGAAGCTAAATAAATTAAATCCATCCAGATACTCTGAGGTAATCTCCTTGACAGAAATCTTGAAAATATCCCCAAGTTAAAATAAAAAGGTTCACTTTGGTTCTTGGATTTTGATTCATATATTAGTAAACCTCATGTTTCATATTTAAAAGAAGGAAAGAATAACTTCCACATAACCTAGAAGCTAGTTTTGGAGGAAATAAGGCTTGTTTTGCTTCCAGTCCTATGCAAGGGCCTTATTTCCTTGGTCTTGTTCATTTGATTAGATTGTTTGCTTTTGATTTGTACATAATATGCAAAAGCTCTTATCTCAAGCTTTAGGCTTTAGCCTTTCCATATAGTTAACAAGTAATCATGTATTATAAAACCAAAAATTTAATTTTCACTCTTACAAAAAAAGATAACCAAATAAGAAAATTAATATAACTTTTCCCATCCTAGAAAGACAATTTCTTTTTGCATACCTACCAAAGACATGGAGGAAAAATAGTTAATTTACAACAGATCTTGTCTTCCCCATTAAGGAGTTGGTTCAGAACAAATCAGAGGACTTCATACATACTGCTAAATTTTATTAAATTAAGGGAGATCTGTTCAAAGACTTCTTCTGATGACACTATCACTTTTGAAAGACACCCAGAGTCCCATATTAAAATTACTCTATTCTGGTTCAGATATATGCAGAGCCAGAAATGCTATGAAACTAAAAATGTGTCTTCTAGGCCTTATAACAAGATGAAACAGATAAGAGGAACAAAGCATAGGATAGGTAAAAGTCTGGCAAAGGAGGCAAGAAAAGACCTAAAGACTTCACCAGTGAAGGACTCCAATGTACACACACAGCTTTGTATGAAGGAAGGAGGAAATAAGAATTAATTTACTGGTAAAAATACCAGAGTAAATTCAACTATTCATTGAACTCTTGGGATGTTGTCAGGTACTTCCTGTAGCCAAAATAATGACTACCAAACCTCTCCCTGTAAGTACTTTTTTAAAATGCAGTTTGAAATAAACTGCAAACTGTCATGGTACTTATTGACACCCCAGTCAAAACCAGTTTCATTTGAAATGTAATATTTTGAGGCAATTCTTGACAAAAATCCCAGGCACCATCTGGTACTCAAAGACTCAATTACAGGAGGGACTAGATGACACTATTAGAATGCTAAGTAAATTCAAAACAAACACCAGGATGCGGTTCTATGTACAAAAGGTATCTGAGATATGAAACGTTTTAGGAAAGGATGTTAAATGCTACATAGCCTCAAAGCAAGGCCTGACTTTTTTATGTATGAGAGCTAATAAATAGACCAAAAGTATATTTAACTCTGGTAGTTCTTGAGATGAAAATGCTTGGAAATTAGAAGGGTACCATCAGAGAAAGTATCATGTATTCTTGTCCACATCTTATGTTCTGACATTCTCACCTTTACACTTACTTTTGACAACTTTCAGAAATAATACAACTCTAGAAAGGTTTTTGATCTGTTGCAGCATGGTCATTCTAATATTTTTATAAATTAAGTCAAGTGTAGTCAAGAAACTTTCAGAATAACAAACTGTAACCGAAAAGAAAAAAATAATTCTGTCAGATAAGTGATATGGGAAAATCACGACACCAAAGACTTTGTGAAGTTGCATTTTCAACCTGAAAATACTGGAATAAACATTTGATGCTTTGATGTTCCAGGTTCATTTTTTATCAAAGTTCATTCAGAATTCTGTATTCAACTTGTTATTTTCTTCTCCATTTTTTGCCCACAAAACCATACAGACTGGTATAAAAAAGTTGTGGTTTGGGGAATTTTCTTCAGAATAATATTATTTTTAAATTTATCAATGTCACCATGCAACTCACCTACAAAAAGATAGCAAAGGCTCTTATGGAAAGTCACAGAAAGAAATTATTTTGGTCTACACATTTTCTGAAGTGTTTTTATCATATTGATGAAACTAGAAATTCATT
>VZTR01004776.1:118784-159752 GCA_013400775.1 Chaetops frenatus | reverse complement strand
TTTGTTTGTTTGTTTTTTGGTTGCTCTAAAAAGCATACCAAAATAAATCTTTTTATGTTTATTTTTTGCTTTAAAAAAAAAACAAAACAAAACAAAACAAGAAAAAAACCTACCCCTCAGATGAAACCTCCAAACTAATTTGTTTGGATGATCTCAAGTGTTGCATTTGAAATAGATTGCTCTGTTTTAGGATATTTTATTTTCAAAAATAAAGTTTCCATTCCTTTGATAACCCCTGAAGTTTTACTTTGATCTTCTTTCTACTTCCTTGAAGTTCTCTTTCACTTTTCCATGCCCCAAAGATGTTGCCACAAGGTCAACTTGAGTTTATGATTGTATCAATTGACTTAAAGATATATTTTTGTAAAAAGCTGTTCAGAGAAAGGGAGGAGGGTGGGTTGTGTTTTCCACCTCATGCTTTAAACCAATGGACAGCCAGACTCTCCCATTGCTTCTGCTCTGACCTTTGGATCATTATTTATAAACTAAGTGCACAAGCCTGACTACACCTCACAAAGACTTCACAGCCTAAAGACCATGCCCTGAAATAGATTCACATGGTAACAAAGTAGGGTAGGGCTGGAGTAGACCAGCAGCAAATCCTCAAGATGCAGCCCTGTGTGGTTGGTGGCTCTTCTGCAAGTGCAGGGCCTGATTACACAGCTACAAAGCCAAACAAGATAGTGTTACCGAGGCTGCCATAACCCATGAGCCACAGCCAAGGCCCTTCTGTGCAACTGACTCCACATGTATGAAATCCCTGCCTAAAAATAGTCTGTGAGCAGTTCTGGGCAGACCAAGGCTGAGATGGATTCAGAGGCACAGATGGTGCTTGTATGCCCACCAAGACAAAAACAGGTCCATGCCCCTCTGCCCAGTTCTTTGAGCCACCTTAAGCATGGAGGGAGATTTGACAGAATAGGAAAACACATCTCTGCCTTCTTGCGTGAGAGAAGCGCACGCTGGAGCACCTCTCTTATAAGATGTGCTGGTTTTGGCTGAGGTGGAGTTAATGTTCTTCACAATGGCTGGTATGGGACTCTGTTTTGGATTTCTAAGGGGAGAATATTCCGAGTTATGGCATTTGGCTTCCCCAGGTACCCTTACATGTGATAGGGCCCTGCTCTCCTGGAGCTGGCTGAACACCTACCTACACATGAGAAATACTGAAAGAATTCCTTGCTTTGCTTCCACACATGGCTTTTTCTTTAACTGTTCAACTGTCTTTTTGTCAATCCACAAGTTTTCTAGCTTCTACTCTTCCCATTCTCTCCTCAGTCTTGCTGGTGGGAGGGTAAGCAAGCAGCTGTGTGGTACTTGGTTTCTGGCTGAGGTTAAACCATGACATGAGGAAAGGTTGAGGCTGCTGGGCCAGTTCAGCATTGAGAAGAGACAACTGAGAAGCCACTTCATCAGTCTGTAAGTACCTGAAGGGAGGGTGTCAAAAGGACAAAGCCTGGCTCTGCTCAGTGGTGCCAAGCAACAGGACAAGAGCCAGCAGGCAGAAACTGATGCACAGAAAGTTCCACCTGAACATTAGGAAGAATGTCTCTACTGTACAGGTGACCAAGCACTGGAATAGGTTGCTCAGAGAGATTATGGAGTTTGCTTCCCTGGAGATATTCCAGAAACACCTGGGTGCAATTCTGTGCAATGTGCTCTAGAATGACCCTGTATATCAGGGATATTGAACCAGATGACCCATTGTGGTCCTTTCCAATTACTCTGTTCTGTGACATAACTTTTACAATTTTTTTTTTAGTTCTACTAACTAAGACGCTGAACAAACAGCTGCTCAGAGAAGGTGCACTTCTACTCTGATTAGCTAGTGCCTGGGAATAGCCACAGTTGTACTGTCGTTTACACTGGTATTACTGCACCAAGATTTTCAAAGGCTCATTTGCTCCCAGCAGTGTAAGTCACAGGAAAATTATAATTTCTGTGCGTCTTTAAAAAGTTAGAAACTACATCCATTTGCAAAATAGTCAGCAAATTCCAAGTTCTCATAGCTCTGATTGCTACTTTTCAATATGGACAGGGGGTAGTATTTATCAGTTTCCCCTCAAAATCCTGTTCAGAAGCAGACAAGGTTGCCCAATTTCCCTCCTAAAAATTGCCAACATATTAAAACAGAACTGTATAAAAGCAACCAGTTCCCTATTGGGCACGGCACCAGGGAGCTACATCCTGGAGAGGAGTCCCCACCAACAATGAAACTACTTCCACACCTATGTGGACATGTCTGATAACTCAGATTTTTCTGTATCTTTTGTCTTCTGTCCCAGAAAGGTTTGTTAACCAAGGCAGAGAGCTAAAGGGCTGCCTGGAACCAGTTCAAGCCTGGAGCCAGCCTAACTACACTCATATGGCATTGATGGTACTAAGCTCTGTCAAACCTAAGCCGATCTGTGCAGATCCCATGTGGCTTGCCCTTGCACCCAAGCAACCTGTTTTATCTACAGACTGTGTTGTCTGGGAATGAATTATTCAGCATTAATTGATTTCTTTTTTTCTTTGCCAGAGAGAAATATCTTTTATTTACTGTTTATCTGAACCACTGAATTCTTTTGCCAAGATGTTCTACCAGATAGCCACAACTGCTTTAATTCAATGTCATTTTATCCTTCTTCTTTCATTATTTTCTCAGAATAATTAAAAGAATGAGATATTAATAAAAAAGTCAAAATATTTGGATGAAAAAATATTTTTCTGAAAAAAACTAAAGCAGAAAATTTTTACTCTTCAATTTGAGGGAGAGGGGTGGGACTAAAATACTTCACAAATCACTTGGGTTAAAGAAACTACTCATTTTTGCCAAATGAAGTACCCAAAAAATGTTATCCAGCTCCGTTTGAAATTTAGCATTTAGAGTGAAAATGTATGTACAACTTCAACTTTATGCATAGGTGCATGCTCCACCAACAATAAATTGAACGGAACAGGGCACAAAGACACTGCACTAAATTGCATACTGCAGCCTCCAATTTTGTACTTTCTGATATTTATAGGTAGCTGCAGAGTTGTGGATGCACTCATTTTTCACATGCAAATGGTCATTTGCACATCCAGATATGCCTGAAAAATTAAAGACTTGTTTGAACACTGATGAAATACAAAACTCCATGTATTGAATAAAAGCATTAAAGACATCACAGCAAAGGGAAGGAGGAAAGGTAGAAGCATTATGGGCGACATTTTAAATACAAAAGAGAACAGCTGAAATATGAAAATTAGCAAAAGCGTCTCTACAGGTCTGGAATTTTCCTTCCTTCTAAATAGTCTTAAGAGAGACAAGACAACATAACTGAGTTGAAAGTCTGGCTTCTCATATGATCTCTTAAGATGAGGATGAACACATGTGGTTGATTGAGACAAGACTCTTAAACACATTATACCTTCATATTAATGACAGTTCTGAAAAACAAAACACTTGGAGGAAGCATTTCAAGTGCCCCAGCACACAAGCAGCCACCCCCCCATGCTGCAGGCCTGGTTTAAGGAAAGGGCAATGGCCTCCACTCACTGTCAGGGAAGCTACAGATCTGTGTCTGCTGGATTTATTGGATTTTGGCACCCATCTCCTCTCTCATACCCCTCAGGCTGTGAAGAAGTGAGCACCAGGCTCTGTGAAACAAAGGCACTAACATCCAAAAGAAGCAGAAAGAACTCCCATTGCAGTTTTGTCAAGAAGTGAAGGACCAGTGGAAACTTAAGGCCTCTTCCATACCCACTTCCTTCTCCAGCTCATTCACAACACACTCCCACAAAATGCAAACACACACTGCCAGCCTTAGCTCCTTCGACAGATGACATGACATCAAATTGACAGAGCTGTGACTGTTTGACATCCAAGCTGATAACACAACGGCACTTCTGAGCAACACTCAAACAATAGGCAAGAAATGTGGCTCCCATAAATGGGTGAATTTACAGCTTGCTGTTCAAGAAATAAATAAACCATTACCCACAAAGCATCATTTCTCTTTGAAGTACGTCACCTGTCACTAAAGGTTAAATAACTGTCGGCTGCTCCTGCGAGGCTGGCAGGGGTTGGTGGTAGCTTTGCTACTTCTTTTAGCTCTAATGGGGACTGTGCAGTTAAAACCCTCCTGCTTTAAGGAACACAACACAAGTGACTGTCAGCAGTGAGAAATGGATCACCTACTACACGCCTGTTATCGGTACATTGTTATGATTTTATGGAGGAAACAGGTCAAAATACAGTGGGCAGCAATCAGCATGAAATAATGGGCCAACTGCTGTGACTGACAGGAGAAAAGGCAAGAGACATGGCCTTCAGATTTGGGAGCCAGCTCACAGTAAAAGCAAAGATCTCTTCTCTCCAAGGTATAGTCATGCCATTAGTCTGTTTCTTTGGTTCCTCATTCATGAGCCAGGGACAACCACCTGTCACTTTGGTGCCCAGGATATATTAGGGAACTAGGAAGGAAGGTTCTTAGCTCAGAAAACCTGGTAAAGGGAGCAGGGGCAGGTGAATGTAAGCAAGAAGAGCACTAGAGAGATCACCAGTGACGATTCAAACCCTTGGCAAATCAAGAAGATGGTATCTTGTCTTTTTTTTCTCCAGGTAGAAAAAATCCTGTCCCTAAAGCTTCACATGAGATCACTTTTCTCCCCTTCCTGCTAGCTGTGGAAATAAAAGATCAGCTTAAACCCCTGAACCACACACAGCAGATGACAGTAGGGCAGGCAGACTACTGATAGAATGGTAATCTTCAGAAAACACACCAGGCATCCAGACAGTGAGCTGAAAAAGTACATGCTTCTAGAAATAAGACTTCATGTGAAGTTGGTAGCCTGCCATTTCCCTCAAAGTCTCATGAGGACAAGAAAGTGGGCAGAAACCACTTGTAAAGTCCCTCAGGCATTGGTGAGAAATGATGGTAACTTTGTCAGACAGGTAATGCTGCTTGACTTCTCCCTTTTAGAGCAAGGAGATGTGGATTTTCAAAGGAGAACATACTTTTACACAAGGAAAGATTTTATACACTAGATATGGGCAGAGATTTGTGCCTAGACAGCCACACAAATCCCATGAGGCATGAGTACACATGTCCTGTATAAGTTCCCTCCCCCTGTAATTGGATCACAGACCTCAGTCACCTGCCTCCCCAAAATTCTTCCTGGAAATAAAAGACATCAGGGAGAGTTACAGCCTCATATCTCAGCTGGATAATCATTAGTCCTAAAAACATGACAAAGTGGTCCATTACTGATTTTCTGTAATACCTGTGATATTACCCTCTCAGGCTCAGAAACAATCAGAAATTATTTTTCTGCCAAAGCTCAACACCATTCCAGTTTGTGTCTCATCAAGACCTCTCTTCCCTCTCTGAAGGATTGGTGCACATCCTGGAGAATTACTGGTCATTCTTCATTTCCACTTGAGAGGGAGTGACTGGAGTTGAGGGTCTGACCTACAGATAACCACAGATTTTTAACTTAGCCCCAAGAATATTGAAAACCAGAATCCCTTTTCAAAATTCTTCACTCAGCTGTTTTTCAAATTCAAAGTGTCCATATGGCTAATCAGCACAAAGGGCTTGCTGTGAGAATAAAAGGATTGCCAGCATCCCAGAAACAGAGAGATATTCAAGTAAGAGGAATAGCACTGATATCTAACAAGTCCTGAATCCATTTACTTCTCAAAACTGTATCATCTTCTCCACTCCACCAGAACAGGAAATAGTAAAGCCGTATTTCTGATTATACCAGGGGAAGGAAAGGAGAATATATTCCAATTTGCAAAAATCCCATTTGCATGTTGCATTTCAAGTTTCATGCTGGTTGTGCCAACTCCATTCCTGCACCCAACCCTGTGCCATTCCCCAGTTATCTAGGCTTAATGAAGTTGAATGAAAGCTTTCAGGGAAGAGGAGCACGATGCAAGAGGAAGCATACTTTGTACAAATGCTACATTACCCTTTCTTACCAGGTAAAGCCAACCCTTGTCTTCAGGGTGAGTTTTCAACCTGCAAAGAGCCTGGCAGCAAGAACTGCAGACAAATGCTCTCACACAGGTTTGCTATCCTCTCCATGCCCTATTTTATCTAGGAATATTCCTAGCTGTAGACAGCCACAGATAGCTGCAGTGTGGCACTACAAAGAGTAGCACTGTTTATCTCAGAAGTGTCCTCTTCTAAATAAAAAGATTGGTAGTTAATATGCCTTCCCCCATGGAGCTCTCACAGTACCAAACAAGGGCCTGATAGGATAGGGGACTCACAGACCAATTCTTTGTCTTAAAACCTTTATCAGAGTTTGTATTGCTCTCAAGTTCAGATACATTTGGGCAGGACCTAAGTCATTTGCCCTTAAAGAGGAGAAATAATAAATTATTCAAGCCACAGACATCACCCAAATGCAGAGTTACAAGAATATTCTGTTCTCTATCAAATTTCATGGGCCAGTGGATGTGGCAGCACAGAAGTGTGCATTTCAATGCAACAAGCTGTATTCTCATAGACATTTGTTCCCTTCCTTCACAAACCCTTCCAGTACCACCCAGCTAGACAGAAACATGCATGCAAGTATTTGGCACCTTTCCTCTCACTTGACAGCCAAGAGACAATCCAGAGGCCAGTTTCCCCAGTGCCCTGACAACCCTACAGGGATGGGATATTCATTTCCATTCCCATGCCAATGACAAGCAAGTTATAAATTGTGTTCAATCCTACCATCCCTTGTTTATCTACCATGACAGTCTTCTCTGGCTCTAGTGTGGCTAGGAGCCCAGAGGGCATGCATGACCTTTTTCAAGCTGTTCTAAGTTGTCATAAGCTCTTCTGCCCCCATTTTTATTTCCCATCATTTTATTCATGCCCTGCCCTTCTCCCTCTATCACTCCAACATTTCTTTATTGCAGTCCTCCTAGAATGTTATCTTCTCCTGTCTCCCTGTTCATGAATTACAGCCTCTCTTGCCTCTCTTTTCCTCTTCTTGTTTGCTTTGATGGCGTTTCTTATATTTCTGTCCTCCATTTGCTGAGCAGGACAAGCTTTTGCCCAGACATTCCATTAACCTACACCTCCTCTGACTTGCTGCAGTGCTGAAAACAGACGAAAGCTGGGCTCTCCTTACTACATCCTTTCTCTCTGCTTTCATTTATCTTTGCTCCCTCACATTTTTTACCTCTTCCAGCCTCTCTTTCCCCTTTTTCTGTTCAGGCACATCATTCTACCTGGCCCTCTTTTGATCTGCTGTCAGTTTTTGAGCTCCCTGTTTTACTCATCTTCCAATCTCCCATCAGATTTCCTGAAAATTAAGGTCAGAGATTAGTCTTTTGCCATTGCCCCATTGCTGAGTCAAACCAAACATCACTTACATCAGAAATTTTCTTTCAGGGACACCTGGCAGGGTAAACTAAGACATCCTGTGTTTCTTGCCAATGATCAAGTCTCTGGACCAGTAGAGAGACAGAATTATTTATAAAGACAGCTAATGGCAAATGCTGTTGAGATGATAGCTCAACACTTGAGAGCCACCCCCTCCAATATTCCAGGTGGAAATGAATAAAAAATGTGGGGAAAAAAGGAGTCATGACAAACACTTTAGCTGGGATTTGGTTTCAAACAACAAAATTTGGCTAATTTTCCCTCTTAAACAAGTAAAAGAAAGGGATGTCAAAATCTTTGATCTTCAGAAACGTAGGAAGCTGTGTTTATGGCAAACATGAAACTCATCTGATTCTTTGACTTCTTAGTGTCAGAGCTGTTAGCTTTATACAATAATCAGGCAACTCACCAGTGAGAGTGCCAAGAATTGTAGGCTTGTATTTTCTCTCATTACATAGTAAGACAGAAGACTGAAATAATGCAAGGCATAGCAAGGCTTGGGATTGCAATATCCCTGACAACTCTCATTGTACAGCTAGAAAGACTATTTTTCAAGTAGTAATGTGCAGATGACAAGACATAAAAAAACCCATCATAAGAAAAATAAATTTCTGATTCCACAGGAAGATGGTGTTGGTACTGAAAGGAGGCAGTTCCCCTTTTACCCAAGCAACACCAACACCCAGCACAAGATACAAGAGGGTTAGGGAGCCCATTGCAGCTACCTGATTTGAGGGAACACTGAGATGCTATAGGCAGTCATGACAGTCGAAAATCTGGGACCTGTGGATGAAGAGAGAACACCTCCTTCTGCTGCAGAGATGTAATTTCTAACATGCTCTGTATAGGATGGAGATAGTGAGCTTGATGGATGTGATTTCCAGAACATGAACAGGACTATAAATTAACAGCCTTAAATCATGGGCAAAAGAACTGGCTCAAGCCCATTTTCTGAAAAATCTGTTTGGTCCTGGATAAAAGTATTGACTGAAGCTTTCACCAAGGTTGGGTCTTCCGCAAAAATTGTGGCACTGAAAACAACAGAGCTCACTTTACAGCTTCTCTGTGGCATTGTTTCAAATAGCTACCTACTTAGATATTTTCTTAAAATAGAGAAAAAAACCATTTGTCACCTAATTTTGACTATTTTTGGTTGAAAACAGCTAATGCATTCAAACAGTGAATGAGGCAAAATAAACAAGAATGGACACTTCATAAAAACAGTTTCCTAAATTTTCTTTTGCTAAGGGTCTAAAAGGAACAGTGAAAAATAAAACATATGGAAAGCCAGATATTGCACCAAATTGAGAGGCTGCTGAGAATTCCTAGCAGAAGAATAGGATCATAACTCAACAGGCATTTCTGAAGGCAAAAATGAGGAGAAATGACAAAAAGGGAAATCAATGGGATATTGTATTACCTGGCTATAAAGAATTCAAGTAGGATAGATCGGGGCCAAGTTTTCTTCTAGAAAATCTCCAATGACTTCAGTAGAGTTATGGCAATACAGACACCAGTCCTCTGAGGCAGATGCTATTAGAGTAGCAACAGACTCAACTCCCACAATATTCAGTGAGTTGACATCACTGCAGGGACAGAGCACATCTTGACAAAAATACCACACTGTAAACATATTTTCAAGTTACTATACCCACTTTGTCTTCAACAAAAGGTGTTTATTCCACTATGAAGGCAATCAAAGGGGAAAAGAAATCTAATGTAACAGCTACCTGATTGGCAAGATGGAAGTTAAACAATTTTAGTTTAAGTGCTTCCTTGAAAATGCCAGTTCTAGGGTACAAGGAGAATTGAAAAATATTTTTTCATTAATTCAGACAAGTTTAAATAAAGGCAATTATTGATGAACTAGTGTATACCAGTGACCAGAATATCACCCAGTTCGCATTCCTAAAATGGCAATCAGAACAAAACCTAGGAGTCTTTTAGATGCACAAGGTACTACCACTTAATCAGAAATCAGCAAGACAGTAAACACCAAACATCCCATTATGCCTGAAGTACAGCACAGTACGTGATAACTTGGAGCAATTTTTCCTGTGTGTGCTAACAATTTGTAAAAACAAGTAATAAGGTGAAAAAAGTTTCACAGGTAGAAAGACATCTATTTTAAACTGTAGAACGAGACAACTCTCCTAAGGCTGAACTACTAAGGTAACTCTGATCAAGCTGGGTACACCTACAGCATAATAGATCCATTCTGTTAAGAAATATAAGGTAGCATAGAGCAGAAAACTCAATTTGAACTGCCCCCACCTATATCTGCAACCAGTATTAACTGTGACCCCTCAGGGAAGAGACCTGGGGACAGCTCAATGACAGCCTGATCAATATGCACAGGCAGTAGGAAGGGGTGAGGGGAAGCAAAGGAAATGCATGGTTGACAAATGTACCCGAGTACATTCTGGTACTGCCATATAAATTAGGGGTATGCTCTCATTTACAATGCCACATTCAGCTCCAGCCAACAATCCCCATCCCCCCCTGTGGCACCATACAGCTAAACCATCAGGGATAGAAACAACACACAAATATGATTACTGCCTGCATGAGGCCACAGATGCTTCCAAGGACAAAGTTAACTTTCATTCTAGTGAGGCAGATGCCTTTGCTATGGAAGATGACTTAGGGACTCCCTGAGGGCTTGTCTTCAAAGGCAAGCTAAATCCTGAGTCATACCATCCCTAAAAAAGTACTCAGTTCCAACTCGAAGATGACGAAACAAGGAAGCCAAGTGATTTCAGAATTCATTAAAAGGGCTTCAAACACAAGTGATTCACTGAGGTTACAAAATCTGCACTGACCCAGAAAACTGCTGTGGTGCTGCATGTGTCTCTGCAGATCTTAATTCCTATTTGAGACACCAACATGAACCAGCCACATGAGAGACTACTTCTTCCTGGCTCAGATAAAGCGTTTGTGAGCCTCTCTTTTTGCCAATGCAGATGACAGCAGTGTACCTTGGCCAGTGTGTGTGAAAAACACACTGGCACCTCCCACCCACCAAACTGCCAGTGCATGCCCCCATCCTTCACTACTTCTTATACCAGAAGCAGAGCATCACGAGGCTGCCCAAGGGCCACTATCCCTAAGCCTTTTTTACCAGCTCATCATTCAAATGAGCCTGAACACATAATGAAATAAAGGTCTTCCTGTTCTTCATATGTACAAAGTTACTCCTCTCCTCTTGCCTCTGATAAGTTTGGAAAGAAAGGGATGAAAACACCCCTCCTTGTGATTGAAAATGATCTTTCACCTCCCAAGTGTGACATTTGTTTTTAACACTATCACATCATCATTTTGCTTAGTGATATCTTCAGAAGCCAGTCTGTCACCATTAAAGAAATTCCCACAGCTCTAAATAGTGGTGAGCATTGAACATTCCTTACAATTTCTGGAAATCTTTTGCCACATCCATGACAGCACTCCAATTCTCCAATTCAGAAGCAGGAAGGACACATAGCTTATTGTGTCCAGACTGATCTTGTGTATGTCACTCTAACCAAGTTGTTCACAAAGTAGTGAGACCAAAATTATTCACAGAATTTCTCTGAATAATGCCAAATAGCCAAACAAGAGAAGGCAAGAAATGGTGATCTGCTTACCAGTAATTCTGAAACATTAAACAGAAAGCTGAATTTGCTACACTTCTTCTGCAAGTTGTTTGAATCTTTACCATAACAAGAGCGTGAATTTGACTGAGCGCTGCAGACTACCTTTGTAGTTGAGTGAATAACAACAGGCTCAAATATGGTCAAATTTAAATGAAGACAGAATGTTTTCCAAAGCTGTCATGATTTTTTTTTTCTCTCTCCATTACCTATAAATTTTTTACCCAATACTCCATGCATGTTATCACTGCTGACAATGCAGTCAAATGCATGATACCAAAAAAGAAAATGGCTTGTTCAAGACAGACTGTGATTGCACACAACTTGAAAATGTTGAGTTTACTCTTTCTTCCTCTGACAAATCCACTGACCTGAGAAGTTCCTCAACCATTTTCTTGCAAGCCCAATTTGAAGATTTTGCTTTCCATTTTTGTCTAACATTTTCAAACCATTTTTAAACATACAGTATTTTCAAGAGAGGATACTGAATATTCATTGAAGCCTTTGGGGGTTTTTTGGGGGCTCTTATATTAGACGAGCATCTAAATGTTCTGGGAAACTTTTAACTTTATGCACTCTTTTCACCAGTTTGTCAGGAATCTGTTCACAGTATTTCTCCCCACCTCTTAATCACTTCTGAAAAGAAGAGAAAAACTTATTTCTGCAGGTACTACTTTTACTGGCAGGAGATCCAAGGGAAAATGCTAATAAAATGCTGTTCCTCATTTTCTGGGGTACGAGACAGACAAACAGAAGTTCATGACAAAGCCCTGTGATGACTAATTCCTTTTGTTGCAATAAATGCTGACAGTTCTCCACCCCCACATAGACACATACTTGATTTCATTAGCTACTGCTCAGACATGTGTTCTAACTGAGTATTTCAGAAGATATGCATGTCCTGGTTGAAAGGCAGCATGGGAGAAGGCAGAGTATTTCAGTGGCCACACACAGCGGGGACAGCATACTCGATACCACAACTGTTCCAAATACAATTTCATTACCACTAATTACTTGGTCAGCTCCCACTGACTGCTAAAAAAATGCATGGATAACCACTTGTCAATGTCCCTTTGCTCTTCATGTACATACTCAAACTCAGACTATGACAGTGCATTCCCCATTTTATCAGCTCCCATAGAGCTACAAACCCATTCTGCAACTCAAAACGCACACCTCACAAATCATAATGCTCATTCTAACCTAGTGATTAAAACACAGCCCACTAACCTAAATAGGTATGCAGATTTTACAGATGACCAGGTCATTTGAGATTTGTCTCCTCTCTCCCCACTCTTATATTTTTCAAAGTCAGCCTTGAAATAAGTAAAACGGATCTCATCTTTAAAGAATGAGGGCTCATCACCTGACAATTCAGCTTCTTGAAGGGGTCTCAAAGTGGGCAAGCAGCCTCACGAAATGGCCCATAATCACTAGCCACCACAAAAAACCTTGCCTATGTTGTATGAAACATGAAATAGCTGGAGATACAAGGAATGCAACTAGGAATTCAACCCATAAAGCCTTCTTTGTGCGAATGAGAAGCCTCAGAAGTGCTTTGAAAGGCTTGAAGGAAGAGAAATTATTTTAACAAAAGAACAAAAAAAAAAAAAAAAAAAAAAAAAAGAGAGAACTTGAAAGAGAACAGAAGTTCTGAAGTGTGTGGGGGTGGGAGAAGTCTTCAGTGTTAGGAACACCAAAGAGATCTCTAACTCAAAGCTACCAGAATAGCTTAAACAAGCTGAGGTGGCTGTGGCTTGATATTCTTACTTTGGCAGTGACTGTAGTTTGTTGCCTGGGGGACTGTACTGTGGATCTAACTGGACTGTGGTTTAATTGACAGAGGACCTAGAGCATGGCTATTCCCTGTATCCCAACAAGGAGCAGTTCAGCTTCCAGGAGGCTACAGAGTTGTGCTTTGATGCCACAGCTTGCTGACAAGGAAACCACATCCTACTGCTTGTGATTAGGCTGAGCACAGGCAAAAGGGTGCAGAGAGGAGGAAGAGAGCCCATGTTTGCTATGCATGAGCTGCCCTCTTCTGCCAGCAGAGCAGCTCCCAGATGACCACTGTGGGCCTGAGATGAGAAAGGGGCCAGCAGCCCCTCCACCGTGACAGCACCACAGCTTGAAATTCCAATTTCCTCATGCTCCCCTGGGGTAGTTTATGAGCCATTTTGGTTAGTGAACGTTGGCTCCTAAAATTAATGAGCGTGTCTGTTTTCAACATACGGTCAATTGCTGATTGTTCTGATGTGGTGAGCCAGGCTGATGAATACATACCACCCACAGCTAAAGAAAGAGCTGGGCTTTCCTGCTGCGTGTCGAGGAAAGGGAAGAGGAAAAAGAAATAACAGCAAAAATCCCCAAATAAGCCAAGTGTCAAAGGCACATCAGGGTAACTGCACCCAAAAATGCTCTTAGGGACCAGTGCTTATTAAAAGATGTATTCTGCTGCAGCTAGGGTTTTACTGAACACCTATATCTGAATTTTATTTTTTTCATGTGTGTAGCCAACAACCAGCATGGGGTCCTATAGCCCCAGCCTTAAATGAATGTCAAATTACAGCCATGAAAAGGCATCTATCTCCTCCTCATTCATTGGAATAGGTAACATCACCAATTTCTCACACCTTGCTCAATTTGCCTTCTGCTGCAGTAGCCCCCAGCATCTGCTTATGTCAATGAATTCCCTGAGGAGGTGCTCAGCACAGTTGGAGACATGCATGCACATGACTATGTCACAGTGACCACATGCACTACCTGCACAATCACAACAGAAAGCAGGTACAGCTACTCAACTCAAAATGTCAAGTAATAAAAGTTCTGATTTAGAATAAAATAAAAAGGCCAAGCGCCCCTCGCCAGTCATAAGACATGCCACTCACCAGTAAATTAAAAATTTTATGCCACTGTATACATCACATGTACATGTGTTCACCTCATGAAAAATACATGAAGATCCAAGCAGCAGTAACAGTGTTTATGAGCCAGTCACCCAGGCAGACATTCCCTTTACAGTTCTAATGAAATAACATAGCAAGAGAGACACACCCTGAGTCCACAACCTTCTTAAAAGAAAAAACCCTAATCTGTATTCCTGAACTCCTAACCCAAATTCTTGATATCTCAAAATGAAAATAAATTTCACTAGAACCAACATACTAGAGAGCCCCCTTCACTGAAAAAAAAAAATAAAAAATGCGTCTGCCAGCCTTGTTATATATCTGTCATGTACAGATCAGGCTGGGCTCACAGGAGCGAGAGGCTGAATGGGAACTGGGAGCAGGAGGTAGCTGGTGAAGGAGGAGGGGAGGGAAAGCAGACAGCATGGGCGGGTGGTGAGAAAGGAGAAACAGAGGAGGTGGAAAAGCTGAGAGCAAGAGGGAAAGTTAAAGGGAGGGTAGGCATCGATTGCAGAGTCTGTATTAACTCAGACACAGGGCCCTGACGATCTCTAAATGGACTGAGCTCTGCTCTCATGGTTTATGATACCAGCAGAACCACTTGATTGAATCAAGGTTCTTCAATTGATCGCCCCATATCAGTAATATGACTTCTCTACTCACCAGCCAGCTCCTCTTACAAAGGGAAGCTTTGATGGCAAGGAATGCTTTCCTGACATTTTTTATCTGGCGCAAATAAGTGTAAGAGTTGAATTGCTTTCGTTGACATTTCACGGGGAGAGCAACACGGCAGGTACCACTGCCACTCCTTGATAGCAATGAAAAGGCAGAAAAGAAGGGACAAACACACTTGGATATACAATGTGCAATCCTTTGAACTAGGCAGAGATGAAGGCTGCTTCCAGATAAAACATGCCTGCATCCTCACGCCATACATCCATTCTTTTCAAGCTGTCACTTTCCTATCCACCTTTACTTAGCAAGCACTGATGCTGCCAAAAGCTGCTACCTCTTTGCATTTGACTTGGGCAGAGACATGCTGGCCTCGTGATTTGGTAAGGACAGAATGGAGCATCATGGAAAAGCATAGGAAGCCATCACAGGCAGGACCACATTGTAAAAACAAAGGTAAAAGATGGACATAGGGGTAGTAAACTGCACAGAAAGTGCATTTTGAGCAGTTTGAGACACACTGGTCTGGGTGAAATATCAACCTAAACCAATCAAAAAAAAAAAAAAAAAACAAACAACATACTTTACACTCATTCTCAAACAGGAATCAAATCTGAACTGTTACTTTGATGAGTTTTAAGATCAAAGATTAAATATTAAATTAAATGCTTGCATTCCTGTCTAGCATACACATTGCCTCACTTTTGAGTTTTCAGGTTTGGGGCTTTGCTTTTGAAAGCACCACAATAGGAGAAAATTTTAGAAGGGATTTGAAGGAAAAAAAAAAAAAAATCTGTCAACTCTGCCCACATTTATAGGGAACTCAACTTCTTTCCAGAGGAGAGGATCAAAGCACAAGGAAAGACATTAAGTAGTCATATATCAACACTGCAAATGCAGAATCAAACAAAAGAGACTGCTTTACCTGCAGTAAGGACTTCAAACCACCTGAGGTCAGCATCTCTGAATTGACAGGGTGGGGGCTGTGGAGAAGGTGAGAAGAGTACTGACCATCAGCACTTCTTCACCTTACACAATGACCCTTGATGGTTACCAGGTTGCAGAAGATGGAACAATCCCACCATTTTTCTGATTTAATCTAAGCCAAGCTATCCCTAGGCCTTTTCAACTTCATTTGGCCCATTACCTTCCCATCCTTCCAAGTCGAATAGACATGACTTGTTAATCAGGCTGGAACTTCGACCTTGCTGTATCTTTCTCCATTCCTAACAGCAGAAAAGTGGGCAGACAGAAAGATTACTTCAAAAAAACCCTGATGTTTATAATGACAATTCGCAAAACCAGGGTCAAATCTTGAGCAACGCCATGTATCAGAGGGCAGTTCAGGCACAGGGCACTTCTTTAGACTTGGATCGGTAGCAAAGCAACTGTACCCTGAGGCAAACACATCATTTCACTAGAAGTCAGCAGCACCTTGAGGAAGCAACACACACACAGCTAATATATTTCTAACTTCAGTAACTATCTCTTTTTTGGAACTGCCAAGACAAGTGATGCATCGATTTTCCTACAGCTCACCCTGCGTGATTGGTATCAAGGCTGTGTAGGCGTCTGGTGAAGTGTTCACAAATTTCTCTGAAAAAGTAAAGACAAAGAAATCCGCAACAATTCAAGATGCCGAGACCAGTACAAAATCTTCTTCTTCAGGCAGGCTCATGCTATGCAGCCAGAACTGAAGCTGAGACATTGCTGAAATCTCATCTGAAGGCCTTTAAAGAAAACGCCTGCAAAATCATCTGCATGTACTTAGAAAGTAACCTTTGCAGAGGTAGCAACGACAGGGCAAGCTAAATTTGCATTTTAGAACTAGAAAGAAGTAGGCTGCAGAGAAAAGATGAAAAGGGGAAAGACATCTATAGGTGACCATTGAGATCCTTGCTGCAGCATAGCACAGGTGTCACTTGGGAGGCTCATCAATGACTGACATTTTCCATCAAAGCTTTAGGCTGCAACTGCATTGGTTTGGCTGAACAATTGCTATAAGTTCCTGCCTTCTACACCACACCAGCGTTTTGCTCACTAGACTTAAAAACATACACATATCTGAGACATATCTCTGAAGACACAGGCAAGAGACATAGGTGTCCCTACCATGCCTGACATTTGGATCCTGCACTAAGAGCTACCCCTTTCTCCTCTCTCTTCCCCAGGGACACCTGCCTTTTATTTACAGGGTGAGCTGCCCAAGGGAAAACCCACAAATTCTGAAACTGCCACCCATACATATTAACTAGTTCATCTCCCAGAGGTACAACTACTAGGTTGTACCTCTGGGAGATGGCATAGGTATGGGTATACTCCTATACAAGGTATTTGGCAAATGCCATTTTCACAGGAAAAAAATCCACGTCCAGGGGGAACTGCTTACAACCACCGATCTGCACATGCAGAACTCAAGTCCTGTATCTTCTAAAGCAAGAACTGTTTCTTCTACCTCACCAGCACAGCCTCCCAACATATTCTTCCTCCCCTCCAATGCTAAAATGTAGCAATTTTATAGAGGGTGCAGATGTAGATTTTTTTTGCATATAAAGTTTATCATCTAATCACTCGCAGAATAAAGTGCCAAGCAACATTTGAGTAATCAGACAGAATGCATAAATATCCTGTAGTTACACAGTTGTTACAGCATATCATTTCTTAGTTAGTTTTCTGCTTTTACAGCTATCATCAGTAGTGACTTCAATCCCCTCCTAAACATTAAATGATCCCTTCAGAAATGATCTCAGGTGGGGAAGAAAGACGGAAACATTGTTCATCCCATTGCAGACACCAGCAGGCACAAATGAAGGCAATGAGCAACCATTAGTTCCCTGGGGCCTTTGGGATGCAAATTTCCCACAGCCTGCTCATGACCTCAGACACAGATCCCAGCCTCTGGCATTCCCACACATGGTCTTCTACCTTTTACTCTTTGGAAGGTATCACACATTAACAACATGATCCACAGCCAGCACATGTGCTCCTTTCCACAGTGCAACAACCCTTCGCAGAAGCCTCCTTTTGAGGCCTTACTCCCCTGGCATGGGTCACTTTTACAAAATTTATAAATCTTGACACTGGTAGGGCAAAGTTGAGGCCTTCAGTGAGGTCTGGTGCTGTCCTCAGTTTCTGCACACAGTAGCTCAGGGTGTTACAGCACACCTGAAATATTATTCCCTTTCTCACAGAAAAGGCAACTAGTCTAAGCCTACACATGAATAAATAACAAAGAATATTTCCTATAAAATGCCACTATTTTAGTATCTACTTCCCTTTCCAATTTTGATGGAAATGCATGAGTTTGACTTGTATAAAAGGGAACATTTTGAAAACTTGAATCAGCACAATAAATTATTTAGCACTTTCAAAAATTAAAGCTAAATGCTTACACCTTCTTGAATCAAGCATTTTGTTTCCAGTTCTTGAATCAATTTCCTCTTCCTACCTCAAAACAACCATGGTCCAAGAAGGTACTCTTTTCTCAGGGGGAGTTAAATTTATCTTACTTTCTCACTGTCTTCTGTATGCAAGATTGACTGACTCCAGACTGTGTATCCTGATGTAACATAGTTATTTAACCATCACTGCACCATCATTTCAACCAGAGGAAATCACGGTGTGTCTTGGGAAACAAGGTCCAGGAATCCTGCCTGCTTTGTGGGAGTGGGGGCAACAGGAACACATTTTCAATGGAAATTTTCTAGCCAGATCAATCAGTAATTCCAAATGAAGATAAATACAAACATTTGTTATCAAGAAACAATCCCTCATACATGAGAAGTATATTCACAACAGCTCCTTGATCAGTAAATATAAATTTAGCAGAGCAAGATAACCACTGGGACCCCAGATACATTACTGGGGAGATGCTCAGATTAAAGTGGACAGAGATGCTTTGAACACTTCTACGTTTCAGAGTCATCTGGCTCATTTCTAACAGGGCATGTACTTCCAATAATCTGATCATTTAGAGACCACACACTCCACTTGCCATCTAGGCTATCAGCTTCATAAATGAATATTCTGAACCAGCTTTTTGTTTGGTAAAGACCCTGTTAGCTCACCCTGTTTCCCCTGGCATCCAAAATATCAATGAAGGGACAGATGAATGAGAAAATGGACAAGAGCAATGGAGGAACGGTCTGAAGCATCAGGAAAAGTTTAGGTTGAATATTAGAAAAAGATTCTTTACCCAGAGGATGGCTGGGCACTGGAACAGGCTCCCCAGGGAAGTAGTCACAGCACCAAACCTGACAGAGTTCAAGAAGCATTTGGACAACATTCTTGTGCAGATGGTGTGGCTCTTTGGACACCTTCAGGTTTCCAATATGGAGAAAAGTAAATCACAAGGAGCCATGAACCAGGGGAGGTGGCAGCTTCATAGTGTCCAACATTAGAACCCCCTTCTAGTAATCTCTCAGATGTAGGCACACCTGGCATACCTAGCAGCTCTAGCAAGAGGCCCTGAAACAGCTATTAGCATCTGGCACATACCACTGCAAGCACTTTCTCATATGAAACAGAAGCAGCACTACCAGCCAATTCCCACTGGGACTAGATACCATGCCGTCCCCAATGGGGAACATGCACTCTGATAAATTGGCTAGAAACACTGAGATTTGCTGGTTCCATGGAAAACACTGAAATATGAGCCACCTGCAAAATTTAAATAGGCCACATAAATAGGTCCTCATATCTCAGGCACAGCAGACAAGAATAACTTATAGACCAAGCAGCCAGGCAGGGATTCTTGCTGCTGCTCTCTTTCTCCTGTTGTCCAGCAGGAGCACAGACTCAAGCATGCATATTATAACTCTCAGCATTTCTGCAAAGCTGGCAGCCAGGGAGAGGGCACTCTCATCAGGCTGTGCTGAAGTGGCCTGGGAGGAGCTGATTGCAATCACAGTCTCCTGCTGAGCCAGACGGACACTATGGAAGGCGGTATCCAGCTGGACTGGGCTAAGATGTAGTAACAGTGGCTACAAAGAATGAAGGCTCAGAAAAAAAGGATGAATTTTGGAACAGCAGAGTGATGGATGGACCATGTATCTATGTTCAAATCAAAAACAGAGTACATCCCAGAGCACTATATTCATATGTAGGTAGGCATAAGCAAATGTGTCTGCAGAACAGCTCTTTCATGAGTAAGGCACACCAATCAAGGGTTTCAGCTCAGGCTTCCCAAAAAACATTCTTACATTCTTTTTTTTTTTTTTAAATCAAAGCCCCTTTATCTCCCATTCAATTCTTACCAGGAGAGAAACACAGTAATTCACCATCAATTTTAATTGTTAGCTCTTACTAGAAGCATCTCATTTCTGTAATGAATGAATGTCTGCTTAAGTGTTTCAGGGTTCAGACCCCCAGTCCCATTTAGCTGTAGGGAGAACTGCATTGACATTGCAAACTCAGATGAAGTCAAAATAAACTATGGCTTTTTTTCAGAAGACCTCCTTACTGGTCCCTTGCTCTCATAAAACAAAAAAACCTGAACAAAACCAAAACCAACCAAACCANAAAAAACCAAAAAAAAAACAAAAAAAAAGTCAACCAATATACCAACCAACCCCAGTAAGACACTAGCCATCTCTTTATATCAGACCAGCTTTTAGGAACAAAGAATATTTAAGGGGGAAAAAAAGTAGATATAGGTGGAGAAGCCACATAGTTCTAACTTATTTCATATTCTGTGCAACTTCCATACAGGGTTTCATATGCAGAAATAGCTTTAAAATTCCTTACAAATACCCTGTTACGGCTTAGTATCTCCAAGGTCTGGCTGGCACAGTGCATTTCTTTGATTCATAAATGACTTGTTGTCGCTTCAGAGAGTGTCTGCAAAAAGCTGTTCAGGGTTTTTGACATTCCAAGTTACCAGTCTGGCAAAACAAATCGCTGTCTTTCACAAAAGCCCCTTCTTCATTTGACAGAGCCCTTGAAGCCAGCGGGCAAAGGCCTAAGCTAAGGCGCCTGCATCCATCGTCTCCTTTCCGTCTGTTCTCCTTGTGCCTCCCCGAGATGTTGGATCAAAGTATTCTCATGGGGACAGCTCATTAAAAAGCAACTCCCTCCCTTGACCAGGTCAGTGGCAGCATTGCACAAGGTTGCAAGTTCTTGTCCATCAGACAATGCTTATAAATAGCACAGGGATAGAACTCTCCTTCCATTTTTAATAACAACTGCAGAAATCTCACAGAAGGACTCCAAAAGGATGGGAAGGGAGGAAGGTTGTTCTTGTAAAACAATTCTCCTTTAGACACACCTGGCCACATTAAGAAAAAGCAGCTTGAAGACATGCAATTTAACATTAAAGAAAAGAGAAGACACCAATGAAACCCCAAGGGAGTGCTTTGAGCAGAAGAACTAATGAAGCCTCATTTTCTACACATTTGCATCTCATGATTGATTGACTGCAGTGCATAAGGAAGAGAAAGCCCCAGCTGAAACTTTTCCTGCCCTTTGGGCATCTATAACAACTCACTCCTGTGGATTCTTGCATGTATTAAGGTTTGAGTTCACGCTGCAGAGTCTCCTGCATTGGGGAATTGAGAAGGCCCTTGGGGAAGTATTTTTACTCAGCTTAGCTCTCACTGCAAAGGGAAGCCATGCCAGTACAGCAGCAGAGACAAAAAGGAGCTATTAATTTGCTTACATGTGGTAACTTGAGAGAGCCTGGGTCCATAGACAACTTCATCTTGTCTGGGCTGGACTGAACTGGAGTCCAGAGAAAACTGTCACTTTGTTTGGTCATGAGGCATGAAACGTTTATGACCAAACAGGTGTGTCAGATGCCCACAGGCACCATTTACATTCAAGTTTTTTCCCAAGTATTTGAAATAGCATTTTACACCTGAGACCAAGCTCTGACAGCCCCCATGCTTTCTTCACCACATGCTCAGAGCAGCCTGGATGGTAGGAGAAGCATCAGCTCCTAAAGTCTCTCAAGCAGCATGGCTGCAAGAATGGAGGCACCTCAAACTTGATGCCAAATGCTGGGAACAGAGGCCCCCATCAAGCTACCAAACGCTCCCAGAAGGAACCAGCAGCACAGGCTTCAGCAGAGCTGTAGCTGCTGCTTCTGACAAGTGCACGAAAGATTGCCAGTGCTGATGGTCCATAGCCACTGCGAGCACAACGCTGCTGGGAGCGCACCAAGCACCGGCAGCTCCATGGAATGTCAGCGCTTCAGGCTGAGCCGCCACTTCCTTGGCACACAGGAGTCCCGGGCGCTCTTTGTGCCTGAAGCAATTTTACATGAGACAGCGACAAAGTAATTAAACTTTGAATCCTCTAGAAAGAGGAGGCTGCGCTTGTCACTGCCGAGTCCCTCCTGCTAACAGAGCATCTTGATGATGAGCGACATCACCTGGGCTCAAGGTGACAAACCAGGCTTTTCTCACAGATTGGTAACCTGCTGCACCATCCAGAAGGGAGATCTTTTTTATCCTTTTAGCACTGTGCTTAAATATTAGATCGTTTTCTTACTTTGAATCTTAAGCCAGCGCTGCAGGTGGACAAGAGACGAGCAATGAGGTTTACATTGTAGAATCCCCAAATTACACCACCAAACGCTTGCAACCTATAAAAAGATCAGCTAGGTAATCAAAATGCTGTCCATAAAGAAAAATTTTTACAAGTCTGTCAAACCCTTCAAAATTCTGTCAGTCCTTCTGCCCAATTAAAACAACCTCATCTATTACAACCCATTCCTGTAGTTTTCTTTCAGCATGATTGTCTCACATCATTTATTGGCCCATCGATCCCCCAAATTGTGAGGTTGCTCCATGGCACGTTACATAAGCTATGACCATTTGTTTTAGTGTAGCAATAAGATTGACTGAGATTAGTGTCTGATTTTGTGCCCAGTTGCAGAAACACACAGCAAACACTTCCTGCCCAGATCACATAACCATATAAATACACATGATAAGGGAACAAGGTATGACATGCCTTCACAGAAGGTGAATGAGAAAAATCCTATGAACTATCTACAATCACTCAGGTAGTCTGTGAGACTACTTAGAATTGCTTTCTTTAGTTCCAGTTCAGTGCACTGAACTTTAATCCTTGCTTAACCAGCCCTCTCAGTTCACAAAAGAGTACTCCTACTACTAAGAGTATCTGTACTACTACAAAAGAGCACCTCTACTACCAGGCCAGCCAGTCAGCAATATCATCACTCTTTTACATTTTATTCCCCAGACCCTTTAACATGCATGTGTAGTAACTTATCAGGAGATTTCCCTACTGCCAAATGTTATGTGTAATATGGAGCTATGTAAAACAAATACTCTGTCCTTATAAGAAAAGAGATTGGTAAACAGGCAGCCCTCAGAAGCTAAACAGGTTAAAGTGGAGCTACTACACTCTATAAGCGAAAAGTGAGACCAGCACATATAATGCAGTCAGGAAAAGAATATTAAATAATTCAAAACTTATGTCACAATTACTTATGCAAAAACAAACAGTAAAAGAATATGAGATTCAATATAGTGCATGTGAGAGAAGATTAATGTTAAGTGCTTGATATACACACACATTGCTAAATCATAAATGTGAAATTAAACAAGTAGCTCTGAGAACCATGAAACTAATGAAAACCTTTTTCCTACAGCTGCAAGTCTCATGGCTGGGCAGCTTCAGTGGCTGAGAAAGTGTGAATGCTGTACAGGAAGCTTTACTTGGCAGAGACAATTCTGAGAGCTTTCTTCTGGCTAAACTGAGGTTTAATAAAGAGCTGGCGTCACACTACAATTTATCCCTCAGTCAGATCAAACCAAAGTGCTCCCACCTCCTATACTCGGATACTTATTTCCAGAAATAAGAAATTTGCCCTTTTTCTTGAAGGCCCCAGTGTCTGAAAGCTGACAGGACCTAGAGCTGCAATGGGTGGGGCAAGAATATAAAGGAGTCTACACAAAGACCACAACTGGTTTAGTTCCTCTCCTTCCTGTATTTCTGTAGCAACAAGCACAACTGCTGCAGATGACACCCTAGGCCTTGCTTGCTCCAATTATGCAAACAGGAGCACAAGCGTCTGCATTTAAGTGCAGCCTTCATTCTCTCACAGTTGACCAAGATGGAACAGCAGCAGCTGGTCAATTTAGCAGTCAGAAAGTGGCACCAGAAGGACCTGTGACTATTAGCTAGGCAGAGAAGAGCAGGCTGGGTTTGCTTTCTCCTATTCCCCCCCATCTGCCAGATTGCACAACTGTGTGATTAACCTTTAGTCCAGTGATCGTTGGGTCTTTCAACATCAGAAAGAACAGAAAAACCTGCTTCCAGATGTTATTGTGCTAAGTGAAATCTGCACATACTGGAATTAAAGTCACAAAGCATAGTTGCTACATTTCCTTTATTGTCTGCTTTGTAAGACATAAAAAGCAAAAATAACAGATTCCATAGCCTTAAAACCTTCCATAAAGCAACACGCTTATGTCTCGGAGGATTGTCAGAAAGCCTTCACCCCAGCAGGTTTCAGCAGAGGGGTGTGCTAGCCAGACCTTCTGCACAGGGGTGGGAATATAACCCAGCAGATGCAGCCAGCACAGAGCTTTCACAGGGTGCTACTCCCAATTCTTCTGCAAGCACATTTAGCAAGTCATTTTACCTTTCTGTCTCAATTTCTTTATCTGTGAAATGGAAATGCTGATACTTAAGAAGAGGAATTCAAATGAAGGAGAACATTCAGGCAGGCTCTAAAGTGCAACAGTGCTGATTGTCAGAGACCTGAGAAAACCCAAAATAGCTGCAGGAATATTTCACCTATATTCTTATTAGACTCTAGTTATTCCCAGAGGTGAGAGACACTAACAACAGAGTCTCTTGCAGATTTAGTCCTGTGTTAGAGGAGATTGAAGTCAAACAAGGCTAGGCTGTCACCATCTGTGACCTAAGTCCTTTACCTTACAATTTAATATTCATTTTAAGAACTACTCAGAAAATTTACCCCAAACATTTTTAGCAGACATGCTTCTTCAAAAGTCCACTACTCAAACTAGTTGTAAGCTACTTAATCCCCTGCTCTTGTTCCAACACTGTTATTCAGCTTAAATATCCCTCTTCTCTTCCTGCTCTGTTTTGACTCAGTGTATTTACACAATCAACTCCATTCCTTCTGTGCCTTGACTTCAGCAGTCAAAGAAACACAGCCTCTGTGGAGTCCCTGTTCCTACCAAGGACTTTTTCTGAATCCTGAGAGACATAGCTACAGCAGAACTGATTCTTTTTGCCATTATAATCCTGGTACTTANTTTGTTTGATTGTTTGTTTTTTTCCCCCTCAGGAACACATGGTGGGTGCCTCAATTGTCAGAAAGAGTAAAGCAGTGCATGAGACAGGTCACACAAGTGCAATGTCCTTTATAGAGTATGCTACCATGCATTATTATTTCCACTGCAAAAGAGACAGCCAGAACACAGAGAATATTCCTCCTTGCATAAAAACACCACAGTAAAGGTCTTCAGTGCACAGGACCTTCAAAACCCCACCCAGGCCATGATCTATATCCTATGGAAAGAGATGCCAGATTCACAGCCCTTGTGTTAAAATATTGGATAAAAAGCCTAAATTACCTTCATAGTTACCTCAAATCCCTGACATATATACATTTCATAGGCTAGATCCCCTTTAAACATTACAATAGGGGAGGTCAGGGTAGAAGAAATAATAAACACCAAGTTTAGGAATTATATTATGGAGAAAAAGAGAGAAGACCCATGAAGCACACATTTGGCTTCTGCACATACCTGAAGGTACTACCATGCTTACAGCAAGATTCAGCTCCAAGGCCCTGAGCTCTAGATTTGTTCTCTCCCTCGTGGTTCCAACAGTCACATCCCACAAAATCTGCCACGCAATCTCTACATCTGCATCCATCCATTTCCCCATCAAGGGCTGGCCCAAGCCAGAGCATCACCCACCCCTCCCGATTTTCAGCTCCTTCCTTCCACCCTCTTTAGGTGGGATTCATGGTGAAGCCCCCATTGCCTCCCTGACCCCAGGAATTCAAGCTTCACTGCATCCCCTCTCTATAACAACAATAGTACACAGGAACTGTGTACACAAGTAATTTCTTCACACAAGTTTTTCCATAGCAGCTGACTCTCTCAGGTGGCTGGCTTCACTAGGGTATCAGAAAAGGATGTGTGAGCATCCCAGGCAGGCAATTATAGGATGACTAGTCCATGTTAAAAAAGTTTCTTCCTAATCCTGTCAGATGCTGCTTGCCTTAAGCCCTGAAGCTCTAAAATATATTGATCACCATCTCCTTTTATCCTGCACAACAGAGCTGCGTTTATTCTCAGATTCCTGGGCCATACCTAATCCTACTCACTTGACAACCTGAGAGATCTCTTGTGGCACCAACTCCTGCTGCCCCAGTTAGGAGGCGTGTGCATATGTATTTCTACATTTCAGGCAACTACTATCTTGCCAGTGAAAAAATGGACAGAACATTTAACCCAGCAGCATCTGCTCCATGCCTGAGTTCATCTGATGCCTCTGTATGCATAAGACAGCAAATCCTGCAAACGGTAAGGCTTTTCTGACCCTCAGAATTACTGGAAGAATCCCATCCAAGTTCCCTTAGGAATGCCAGATGCTTCTGAAGGGAGTGGCAGGGACAGCAGAGAGCAGATTACACTTTTTTCACCTGTGCTAAGGCCATTTTTCTTTAGGGAGCTCAGAGAAGTTACGTACAAGGGCCTCAGTTTATACCTTCCACAAGGGAAGGTTAGTTACCATCAGAATACACAGCAAGCTACCACCTTGATCCTCACACTTTCCATCCCCAGCATGGCACTCAAGCAAAAATAACTCTTCTGAGCAACAAAACTCCACCCCAATGCTCTTACTCTAACAATGTAAACATGCATGTCAAGGTTTCAATTACCAACTCTCTTCTCATTAAGCCAAACTAAGATAATTACTATCCACCCACATGCATAATTATTATTCTAGTACTGTTCTACACCGGTCACCATTTCTTACCTTTTGTGTGTGCTTCCAATACAGCAGCAATAGGCTGGAATTGTCCTGTTGGTGGTCTTTCCTTCAACTCCAAGGCTGCAGTTGGAGATTTTGACACATTTAGCCCACTACTGAATACTCTTGCCTGACCCCCTGCATCACACAGGTGGTGGGATTTCACATAGTGCTCACTGAAGCTGCCCATATCTTATCTGGGCATCTTTTAAAAAAGGCTGGTCTCAAAGTTTCAAATCCCACCTCAACCTACTACAGCTTTCATAGGATGCAGCAATCAGTATTATTCCAGTCAAGTGCATATTATTGATTTATACGGTGGTATGATAAGATTGTCAATGATTTCTATTCCAATCTTCATGCATCCTCACACTTTTTAATTTTTTGAGAGGGAGAAGAAAGGTAAAAAAGCAAAAATCGCTGCTAGGTATCGAGCAGAGGATTTCAGTACAAAGTCCTCTTCCCCCTTGCTGATTGCAGTTAATCAAGAAGCCAGCAGAGCAAGAGACCCATCCAAACTGTTTCCTCCAAGCTGTAACTTCACAGAAGCTGTGGCACATATTCCCCGCTATCAGGGGCACATTACAGGCAAGGCTCCTCCATCCTGTGGATTCTCTGCTTGGCTCTCACAGAGCAGACTCAAGGCCCCAAGCCGTGCCTGGGGAGCTCCTCTTTCTTCTGAGAGGCTGAAAATGGATGGTTTAACCCTAATCTTTGTGCTCTGAACTTCAATCCAGCTCCAGACCGGCAAGAGCACTCTGCTGCTCACCTGAAGGCTGCCCCATTCCCCTCATGGGCTCCTGCAAGGACTTTTGTTACTATGTTTTCTTTACCGGGTAGAAAATCCTTGCAAAGCCTTTTACTTTCCTGGACCAACTGTTGAGGAAAGAGCCAGTTTTCAGCTAAGACTTGGTGGTTGAATACCAGCCTCACAGGATGCAGCACACGGCACAGGCAAAGAAGAGAAAGAAAACCAGGCTGTGGCTTTATACAGCTACACTGGGAACACACCCATTCCTTCCATGCCTTTGTTTTCCCCTGAGTGCCTCCACCTGCCACCTCGTCCTAAGCACAGGTGGATCTCATCAGAGTATCAACACCAGGACCCTGCCTCTCTGCACTGGCTGTATGGTGAATTAAGAGAACCTGTCCTTTTGCACAGGCTAACCTAGCCCACCTGAGGACTCCTCCTCCAGCCCTAGTGGGGCAATTAGGCCTTCAGCTATGAGCTCCCCTCCACATCTGAAGGCTGTCAAGGGGCAAACGTGAGGAGAGTTCCTTTGCTCTGCTCTGCTTTTATGACTAATACAGAAAAGATGAGGGTCCTCTTCAAAGTCCCTGTTGAGCACTTGATAAAATAGGTTGCCTTACTCTGCCAAGCAGATCTTCGGTCTCCCTTACTGCCCACCTTCTGTACCCGTGAGGCAATCGTCCTTAGGCTGCGCTGCCTTGCTGCTGTCTGTTTGGAACAAAGGACTGGGAAAAGTCACCACTTGGTGCAGGAGCACGCAGTGGATAACATAAAGGAGCCCTGATCTCAGCATGGCTGTGACTGGCAGCCAGAGCAGGACACAGCCGCAGCACCCGTGGCTGGATGTTTTTCAGAGCTGAGGACTCCTGAGCACAATAGAGGACAAGCCAGCTGAAGGAGGGAAGCTGTGTGCAACCTGACTTATGATGCTCACCTCTTCAGAGTCAGCAGTGAGAAGTACCTCCAGAGAGCACCTGTCTCTCTGCATTGACTGTACAGTGAATTAAGACAGCCTGTCTTTTTGGCACAAGCTAATCTAATGTAGATCCTTTGAATTGGGCAGTGTGAGTGGGGCTTCTTCTCTTGGTCCCTCAGTAATTTTCCAGCATCACTAAAATGCTACAAAAATCACATGGAAATTTGGGTAGAGCGAGTGCATTGGAGTCACAGCCATCTGCCCGAGTATACAGCTGGGGATATTAATAATAATTTCTTCTATTGGAGCTTGAGGGGAAAATTAAAAAAAGAAAAAAGCCCAAGTGTTTTGTAGCTTCCTGTTTGAATTAATCTCCTCTGACAACTGCTGATTTGGGTTTGTGATTCGATCCTCCATATGTCTAGCTCTATTGGTCAATTAAGTGCAGGGGGCAATTGGGAGAAGCAGTGATGCTCGGACTGATTATAAGAGGAAGCATCACACGGTAGTTAGGACATGCAAAGCTGGCTGGCGCACTTGGCGCTCACACAGCCGAGCTGAGCACAGGGAGCTGCTGCTGCTTTTCAGGTCAAGGAGACTCTCCCTGGCACCTAACAGAGACAAGACACAGCTGCCTGGTTGTTGACCATTTGTGAGCAAGGGGCACAGTTCCAGAGAAGGAGTGAGCAAATAAGCACAAGGAATTGTGGGGAGCAGAGGATCAAAAACTGAATAAAAGGCTACAGAAAAATTAATAGCTTCTTCCATTACCCACTGCAATAGAAAGACAAATACAACATAAGCCAAAATGTTATGAGTAGGGACCAGCAGAGAAAATGAGAATCAGCTTATAGTAATCCAGGTTTGTACATATGAGGGAAAATAAATGGCAACCAGGATGTTGAAAGAGAAGTATATTTGAAAATTGGTAATGATCAAATAAGGGCTCTGGGATATAGTGGACGGCAAATTAAGTTACAGATCTGCAATGTCATACAGCAGCAGCAGCAGAAAAAAAAAAGTTAACATAATGCTATGCTTTGTCTGCAGAGAAATCATGTCAGAAAGCAAGGAGGTACGGGCCCTCTGTACAGATCTGGCAGGACAGCACCTGGAATGCTGCCCTCAATTCTGGGCAACACACATTTACAGAAGATGTTGATGAGCACAGGGAATTCAGAGAAGAGCAGCAGGAAAAAAAATTATTAAGGGTCTGAAAGCACTGACATATGAGAAGAGATTAAAATAATTAAATATGTATTGCTTGGCAAGGGCTAAGATTAACCATCTATAAGTGTGTAAATACAAAGGAAGTAGAGGAATTGTATTAAGGGGTATAAATATAAGTGTAATAGACCAAAAGTAAACACAGGCTCATTATTAAGAAAAAAAATAAATAAACTTAGCCCTGAGTTTTTTTAAACTCTCCTTGAGAAGGTGAGACTTACTGCTTGCAGGAGCTGTAGTGACATAAAGAGAACAGGGTTGCAGTCATGCCTCAGTGGTAAGTCTCCACAGAAAGACCCAGAGAGGAAGGTAAAATCTCATGAGTCACCAGTGATAAGAAACAGCCCAAACTGGCCTGCAGACAGCTCAGCAGAAACCGAGGCTGTGGCAGAGCTGTGGGCCAGCTGCTGTAGCAGAAGGCAGCATGGAAAGGGAATGGAGAACGATCTGTGTCATCAAAGGTCACCCAAACAAACCCCACTTTGCTTGGGTGCAGGAATCAGACTTAGCTTCTCACCATCTTCTCTCTGTATCATTGCACCCACTTCTCCCATTTCTGCCACCTAAGCCCGGAGTGCCCAGAGATGCTGCCGGGGCTGTCCTGCCTTGGCTCGGAGCGCTGCCGGAGCACAAAGGTGTCCCCGTGTCCCAGGGCCATCAGCAGGGGGTGCCTCCTGCCACACCGGGAGAGAAGCTGCTGGTACCGCTGCAGCACGCGCGCAAAAATTGGCCTTGTCACTTTAAATACATTAGACAATAAATCATCCCTCTGAGACATCCCCAAAGGAAAAACAGGGGGAAAAAATAGCGCTTAAAAGCCCTTTTCTATTACAAAGCCTCTGGGGAGCTTTTAAACTTGGAGAGTTTTTTAAGTGAATTGTATGCTTTTTTCCCCCTTTGCCTGCCTTTATTATCAGTTGCTAACATTAGCCTTGCCTTCCCATGACCAAACTCTCACTCAGACCTTTTTTTGCTTTCCTTCCTTTAGTTTCCTCTCCATTTTTTTTCTCTCAACCTTACAAGCACACACATGAACACCCATCATGTCCATGTAACAGTCTCTTTCCCATTTGACATCTCCTTCTAAATTGAAATTACTCTTTGCCAGTATTCCTTTCCTCCATATCATTCTCCCTTTCCCTGCATTTCCCTTTTCGTTTTCCTCTGTGTTTCCCTCTTTTATCTGTCGTTCTTCGTGTCTGGTTGTACTGAACAACTTGAACAAATTCAAAATGTTTTCCCCGCTTTTAGGAGGACTGTGTAAATTGTGCACCTTGAACATAATATTATGAAGCATTCTGATGGGTTTTCTTTCTTACAGAACATATTCCTTCACCCGTGCCTTAGGAGTCATCAAGCACTACTGACCTAGAAGGGTGTTATTTCATCCCTCCATTACAACTCTCCAGTACCAGGTTTTCCCAGCTGGACTAAGGAATAACCTTTCCTCCATTTTCCAGTGCTCAGGAAGTCAAGAGTAGCTATGCAGCCCGATCCTCCATGCAATGCTTAAACTATTCTCCTGCTTACTGCTTTTATTTGGCCTTAAATCTTTATCATTAAAACCTTGAGGAATAAGTCCAGTCAGGTTGTATACTGCTGTAGAGCTGTGTGGGAGAAGTGGGTAGTGTTTTCCAGCTAAGCACAAGGATTTTACATCTTCAGTCATGTAGTGGATGTGTGTTGGAGAAGAAAGAGGGAATGTGACATGAGGGCAAATTTCAGGAAGCTACAACTCTGTGAAACAACCTGATGATTTTCCACAGGTTGGGAATCAAAATACACCTGTCAGCATCCAGCTATCATAAAGCTACTCTTATGCCACAACTGACCCACAGAGTCCTCCATGGGTGTTATGAGTTAATTCTGTTGTGTTGCAGTGTTGTGGTTTAAAGGACAACAACTTTTTTTTTCTCCTTCCTGTGGGGGTGGGGTTCTTTGTTTTCCTACTTCCGCCGGGACAGTTTCCAGCAGAGGTGAGGAGCCCACGGATTGGCTAATTTTAAGATGGGCACTTCATGTAGCCACTTGAAATTAGAGGCGTCTTTGCGAAGCTTACATTTTTTAGGAGCGGGAAGTTGGAAGCCCTCTTCGACTTCCGCTCGCGTGGAAGGTAACTCCGGCATGGCCCGGGCCGGCCGCTCCGGGCCGTGCTGGGGCTGTGGCCGGGACCCCAGGACCCTGNGGAGGAAGAAGAAACCACCTGGGGGTTGATTTTGATTCTGTTGTCTTTTGTTAATAAACTATTTTTATCTTTGAAGGTTAGGCCTGTTTTGCATTTCTCTTAATCCTTATTCTCATAAAACCACTACACTACACCCTCGCCTGGTGTGAGCAGGCGAGCAGGTGAATGTTAAACCGCTACATGCAGCCAGGACTTACCCAATCCATTTCCCACCAAACTGGCCCATTATACTGTACCATGAAAGAGACCCTGTCACAGGTCAGTGCACACTGGCATGGGCAGCAGCAGCTATTCCAGCTGACTGTCCTTGGCTTCATTATATTTTTGTTCCTATAGGTGCATGCCCAAGGTGACCTTGTGATCTTCAGTTCCTTGTTGCTGCCACCTGGGTGCCAACATTACCATGGGGCAAAGATGCAACTTTTAGGAAAGCACAAGAGAATCTAGCAGAAGAGAACAGGCTGACTAACAATGGAATTAGCCAGCTTGGTCACTGGCAACCAATGTCTTGGTGAGCAAGTGGCTGCAGGGTGCTGAGTTGCCAGCTGACATTGAACCATGGCACTCAATAAGGTACCTCTCTAAAGAATAAAACATGGTATTTTTTATCACTAGTGATAGTGAGACAGTTGGGGCAGCAAAAGCAAACACACTTGATAGCTCAGCCTTTGCATAATGTAGCATTTGCCCTTACTGGGGATGAATTAAAAAAGGAACAGAAATCTCAACACTTAGTTTGACCCACATGATAAACTGAACAGGCTTAAGCATAGAGAAGAGGCAAAGAAAAAGGAGGTGGAAAGAGAAGTAGAAACCACTACTCTGACACTCCTGTTCTCCTCAGGGATCAATACTCATGTTTATATGCCAATGGGCAAACTGCTCGTCTCTAGCTCATGCCTCCCTTTCCTCCATTTTCTCTCCACAGCTGCAGACTGAGTGACCAAATATCAACCCCAGACCATCCAGGGAAGGGGAGTGAAACACATAAACATGGAGGACTAAAGCCGATGTGGAAGGAAATGCTGCATCCTGGGCGCTTGTCCAGGGAAGCAGGAGGTGGGGATGGAAATGAAAGGTCTATGTTCTCCCTAATCATTTCCGCCACAGAAAGGGAGAGAGTGCGACATACACCAGCGGATCGCAGCCATTAGAACTGAACCGCTGGTGGCTGGAAAATTGTAAATTAGAGAGCCAGAGTGAGAAGAAAGAAAATCAAAGGGGGGACGAGGTCGTGTTTTATTTCACTTGTAGCGCTTTTCAAATTCAGCCCTAACCAAACCTGATTAAAGTAAATCCCTTTTTTACAGCCTGTGGAGTCTATAAGATTATGGTGTTAATGGAAGTGTGATTCGATCCGTCAGTAATGGTGCATGTCGGGGCCCAGGCGCCTCAGACAAGTCCATTTTTTCAGATGTATTTATTGTTTTTTTTCCCCCCTCTCCTTTCTGTTCTCTGCATTGCAGTGTTTAATTGAACAGTTTAAAGTAATTCTTCTTCAAGGCCCATTAATTGATTTTATTTGTGTATTCTCCAGGGGTCAAGAGGAAAATATATAATAAAACATAAACTCCAGGTCTGAGTTTGTCATAGTACCCACCTTTCCACAAACATAAAGCACATTTCATCTTCAGCATTTCTGACTTTTTTCTCTTCCCACTCCTATCTCCCTGTACTAGTACTCTCAGGTGTCAGTGTCTCTGTTTCATTTTTCCACTGTTTATCTCTAAAATTTTCCACTGTTATTGAGAGCACAAGGCAGCAAACTCTCTCTCTTTCTTTTCCTGTGCCACATGGGTTTTACAATGCGCCTTTCCTTTTAGGTCCTCCAAATTATTTCTCCTGCCCCCAGCTGAGCAAAGGGGAGGGCACTGGGTTACACGTATTTGTAAATCAGTGGTTTTTGAAGCTCAGGTCATTTTTTTTTTTCTGCAACTGGGTGGATTTTTGTAAGCTTCTTAGTAAACATCTCCTGAGGAGTCTGCCTCTTTCAAACTGCACATGAACTTCTGTGTGACAGCCAAAAGCTGCTTCTTTCTGCCACTTGGTCTGCAAGGGAACACTCTTTCCTTCCCAGCCTCCCCAACACTCAGCATAAGATAACTGGCTGCTCCAAATAAACATATATTGGGCTGGCTTAATTTACTTCAGATACTGCAAAGCCATTTGTTTCCTTCAGCTCCCAGCTCCACTCCCTAAAGCTGGCCCCAAATACAATTTTTTTTTCAGATTCCCCTTGCTGAAGCCCCTACTCTCTTCTTTCATGCTGTTCTTCTGCAGTAAGTACATTTCTTTTAATAGAGTTTTCAGAACACAAGGGGTTTCTTTTTATTATTATTTTTAAATCACAAAATGTGCCAAGGAAGTTTTCATCCTCCCACTCACCTCACTCAGATCCGTTACACAAACAGCCTCTAGATTAATGCAAGGCAAAAGATACTCTTTGTTTTCTTTCCACCCTCTGATTGATGTGGTCTGGGTGAAACATCATTGCCACAGCTAGGGCAGTTCCCTGGGTGTGCAGCCTTACCAATTGGTTTCATGCAGTCCTGAGTTTGTTTTGTAATTTGACATCGTGTAAAATACTGAATGGGACCAAATCCAGGATAAATATCTTACCAGTAAACCTCTTGTTCTGTCTCCTCCTGGCTGCCGAAAAAGAAGAATCTGTTCTATACTACAGCTGATGGAGAAGTTATGGAGGCAGAATGTAATTACCCTAGAGTGAAACTTTGCCTTACTCCCTTTTCTCTTACAAAAAGTATTCTGGCCAGAACAAAGCCTATATACCTAGAGATACACTCAGACCTAGGGCATTGCTCCCCATTGCCACTGGAGTAGAAGTCTCCTGGACTGACAACTTGTGGATTAGCAGGTACTTGCTCTTTTGACAAGACGTAGGACACCCCTGGGAGGTGAATATGGTCACCTGGTTACTTCTAGGAAATATTTTCCACAGTGTCATGTTCTTCTTCAGTTATCCTCATCTTCTGGCTCTAGTTTTATGAGTGCATTTAGAACCACCGCCTTGTCTTTTCACATTTATTTCACTACCTGCTTTCTTGCTCTGCTCAGATATGCTCTGCTGAGGTATCTCTAACATCTCTGCTGCATAACACCTCTGCTTGGTGATTAGCCTCTTCGGCAGCAAACAGGGCCATCTCACTTTCTTAAAGGAATGCAGTATTCTTAGCATGACCGTATTCTTGTAAAAGGGGCTTCCTTTATTTGAAAGTATGATTTTGGAAGTATGATGATTTTTGGAATAAGGAAAAGAAGTTCTCTTGAGAAATCTGATCTTCTGTGAATTAAACATAAATCATTATCTATCATTTTGCTGTCTGCAGAGACCTGTGTCCATGGTACAGCTCTATACTGTAGCTCCTGACCCTGGACAGTAATCTTCTTAACTTTCGGTTACAGACAGACTCTGTCAAACAAGATTAAAATAAAATTTCCTCTGTGCATACACATAGAAATATATAACACCATCCTCCCCACGGTCTCGTGTCAAGATTGAACACCTCTACAAGTCCATTATCATCTGAATTCAAAGGATCCATCTCCTCCTCAAGAGCTTTCATCCTGATCCATCTTGGTGTCTTTTAGCAATGGTTTTACTCTTTGTATTTCAGCTATAATTTCATTTCAGCATAACCTTGACCTGCCTATGCTACCAGAGCAGATCTCCTTCGTCTAATTGTTCTCCCTCCCCCATATACATATGAAACTCGGTGTCCTCCCTTAGCTAATATAATACAAAGGAATCAATCTGTCAGGCACACATACCCGCACAGCCTCAGCAAATTAACCTTGCAGAGTAATTAGGGCAAGCGCCATGGTGTGGGTATCATGGCCTCATTTTGCTGCTCCAGGCATTAAAAAACTACCACAGCACAGCTACCAGCTAAAATCAATAGCCCACTGCATCAATGAGAATAAAGCTAACCAAGTGCTTCCTTGCTTCCATGGTGGGCCATAAGGGGGCACAGAGGAGTCTGGAGGTTCTGGAGGTCCCTCTTGTCACAGCTGTGATGGAGACCAGACTTGAGGAATGGGTGTTCTTCCATGGAGGCCGGAGATTCTCAGAGGCTGGGGCAGAAAACAGATTTACTGGAGAAGATGATAAGAAGTTGCCAGTCTTTCCAGGCCTGTCATGGCCTAGGAGCCACAAAAGTCAGACAGTTTCTATTTGCATTGCATAATTGGCAGAGCCTGTCACAACACTGCAAAAGCCAGCTGCTACTTTCTGCTCAGAGCTAATTCCACCTGATTTATTTAATATTGTAATGAATAGAATCCTTTCTTGCCAGCCCCCTCCCCACACACTCAGCCAGCAGTTAGAGACAGCAGACGCTGCAGACAAACCTGCACAAGCAGGTGGTGTGGAATGCCCTGGCTCTCCCAGGGGCTGAGCAGCTCAGCACTGTTCTCCAGTGAGAGCAGTGGGGAAAGTGAGCATGCTGGGGAAATGCAGCCATGCACTCTCTGTTTTCTCACACCTAGGAGAGCCCTTCAGATATTCGGAGATGGCAAATGTGTGGACAGATAAGTGTGACCACTACTGAAGGACAGAGCATAGCACTGTAGGAACCCAGATTTCAGACAGACTAGGAGGATTAAATGAGATGTTGTGAGAGATTAGAGAGGTGCAAGGGGGTGAAAAGGGAAGCTACTCAAGTAGAGTAAAATAAAGCAAACTTGCTTAAGCAAAGATGCCAGAAGAGATGGTGGGTTAGGACACAGCATCTAGAGGAAGATTATCTAGCAGGTCTTTAACAACTTCTTCCCACTGAAAAAAGTATAAAAGCCAAGCCAACTGTAATCTGTCAGTGACCAAGCCATGGGTAGCAAAAGCAAAAAGCTCTGGAAGAACAGTAACCTCTGATGAAATTTGGCAACCATTTAGCCCTGAATCTTCTGGCCTGCTAAAGTGCAAGCAGGTGAAGCCAGTAAGAGAATGTGTTCTGCAGGACAATGGTAGCTTCAGGAGCTGGAACAAAGTTTGAGCCTTTTAGAGAATAAATCAGACTGTGGTTATGAGCAACAGCAACAAGCACAACTATGGAAAAAAGCAAAAGAGAAGGGAATGGGAAATACTGTTGGCCTCCACACGGCATCTAGGGATGGCATCTAGAGGAAGGAAGGAAGGAAGCCTGATACTCCTAGACTCTCTTTGCCAGGGCAAGAGCAAAATAAGACATGCAGCCTAGCCTTTTGTTCCAGAGCAGAGTCAATACAGGAACCCTGACAGGATGCTCAGAGAATGAGACAGCATTCAGGAGGGCTGCTTTAGTGTCACAGCTGTGGGGAACAGATACAGAAGATGAGAAAAAAATCTGGAAACTGCTGAGAGGCAGATATGTTAAACTAACAGAGGATGAACCAGACAGAGAGAACAAAGAAGTCTTAGGATGTGGAGGGAGAATATTGCTCCCCAGAAAGCAAGTGTCACAAGTACTTCCTGGCTCTGGAAACATTTCATTTGCTGTTCCCATCGTGGATGTGGCTGGTTACCCCCAGACAATTTGACCCCTAATGTTTTATGCCAAATTCTGCTAATTGAACTGATTTCGGGGCTCATGACAACTGAGAAGTTGCAGAAGGTGGCTGCAGCTGGGCAGATTGTCTGTCCCGTTTCATACACAACCATAATTTTCAGCTTGTAAATTGTTTAGAGAGATATTCCATTAAACTAATGTGCAAACATGGAGAAAAGAAGTTCTTATTAGAACATCACATACTGTTAAAGTTGTTAAGTAGTTGGTTAAATCCAAACATTTTTCTTCCTGCTCACCTTAACTGTGTTTTTTCCAGAATTCAGAATAATTAATCTGCAACACATCCAACAGAAACTGTGCATAGGAACTATCACTGATGCACAAGCCACGATACTGAAGGTACACTCTCATCCAGATGAGTTGCCACCTGGAGTGGACAGATGGAGATGAAGGGGAGGAGGGATAAAAGCCAGTTGAGTGAATGGTTTCATTATGCTACAAGGAGGAAGGAAAGTGTGTAAAAATGAGAATCAAGAGTTTTTAGACACTAGCAACATGGCAGAGAGTTTGTAGCACTCAGTGGAAACATGGACCTTTGCCCCGTCCTGAGGAGAAGTTTTGCTGGTTTCCTACCGAGAAAGCATTAGTGGTACAGTAACATTCTGACTTTACCTTTCTCCCTGATCTTTTGGAAGGGCCTAGGTAAAGTCATGATCCCCCTTCCCATTCCTCCCTTAGGACAGACACAGGGTACTCTGGGGCAAGTCTTCAGAGAATTGGTTAGTTTAGAATCCCAGTCAGGGTGGAGTGGCTCAGTAAAACTGCCAGTCTCTCATATTAATGCCAGGTCTTTGAGTAATAATCCCAGGCTCTCAATGACCTGGAACACCAGCTATGCTAACAACAAACTTAAAGTCACAAAGAAGACTAAGTGTGAAACCAGATTTAAAGATTTAGTAGCTATTCTCAGCAGTCTCCTGTTTAGGCAAAATGCGTCAAAGGCATTTGGAAACTCTGAGAGGTGCCCTGAAATGGTAGCTGATTTCATGACTGACAATGACAAGCAAAGCAAGGGGCTTATCTCTGAGACAGAAGTGAGCAGAAGGAAAATTGCCACCAGCTACAGAAAAGGGTGGATCAGACTCCCCGGTGAAAACACCACTCCCTCTGCCAGTGGAACCTGCCCTATCCTCCTCCAGAAAATGCATTTCAGAGGAAGGAGGGAAGGAATTTGAAGGGGTGAAAAAAGCTGAGGTGGAGGACTGTCATTTGGGAATCTCGATGTTTCCAGGTTCTCTGGCCACACACCCTCTTCCCCTGCCCATTACAGCTGGCAGACACTCCAATCTACTCAGGTAATGACCGTAGAAACAGATTTCCTATCCTCGGATCTGCTGCCATTCCTGAATTTGCAGCAGACATTTTGTAATCAGAGAGCCTGTCAAGAGAGACAAGAGCCTTTAGCAGAAAAGAAAAGTTAATTGCAGAACAAGGGATTTAAAATCTGTGTAAAAGAGGACAATAAAAGAAACAATTATGGAGTTTAACCACTGCTGCTGGCATGGTGTTGAACGTCATTTGTCCTTAGCTACACTGATACAGTTAAACTGCGCACTCAAGGCTGATGTTTCGGTTTGCTGGTGATTTTGGAACATCAGAAAAAGTTTTGTTTCAAACTAAACCAAATAATTTTTTTTTTCTATTTCAAGCATTTAATTAGAAATGATTAGAGGTTTTATTTTAAAGAGAAGTTGCTTCCAATTGACACAAACCCAAGAATTATTTTATGTTTTTTTAAATGGGAAAGTGGAACATTTTGATTTTGGAGGAATTTGGGGATACTACTTTGAGAGCTGTCGAAGTAGACACAAAAGTGGCTGTGTAGTCAGCATATATTACCCTGCCTTATTCTGTATGTATTCAGATACAAACCCAGCTGAGACCGTAACAGTCCATTTTCACAAAGGAGATTTAGGGCCAGTGTTTATTCGTCTTTAATGCATATTTCTAAAGGCACATGTGCTGAGCAGAAATGTGAGAAACTACTGCTTGACCTGAAGCATCTACAGCTGGCTGGAGGAAGCATAATTTCTCCTACTCTTTCTCCAAGCAATTAGTAGTGGTTTGGCATTACCAGGATTAAATTGTAGAATTTCTGCTATAACCTGCTACAGGGAGCAGGGCCACTCTGCTTCCCCAGGTGGCATTAGGGAAACACAGCCTGAGTACTGTGCCTTTCATAGAGGGAACTGGCAATCTATTTTATGTATTGATGGATGGCAGAAACCATCTCAAGCAGTTTGGGACTCCATCTACACACAGAGCTGTAATTGCTTTGTCCCTTGGCAAAGGTCTGTAGAGGAAGGGCGGCAGAGATTTACTCACTGATTAAACTCCAACATGACACATACACATCCAACTGTAACTTTCCTGCAGTTGTATTTTACTCCCCCAAAAGAGAAATTCAAGTAGAAATGACCTGAATTCCATTTGGTCAGATAGAGTTGTTCCTTGAGATGCCTTGCAATCACTGTTCTCCAAGCTAAGTCTAAACAAAAAGGGCAGTCGTTTGGAAAGGTTTCATCTGAAATTAAGCACGTAGTGCAGAGAGAGGAATTTAGGAGGTGTTGAGTTCTCACAGCTACTGCCCCTTATAGTATCATTTAGGTGTAAATGCAATAGGAATAATAAGGCAGGTGGAGGGATGTTGGACCCAGGAGGGCAGTTACCCCAGACTTTAACATTAGCACTTCCAGAAACAATAGAGATGCCCTCCTAAGTAAGATAATATGGAATAAGTTTTAAAACAGTCAGTGTTGGCACCTAAGAAATCCAGAATAACAAAAATCTTTATTATAATTTAGTTGGTTTTCATAAAACCAAGCAACATGCCTATTTTTGTAGCTCAAAACCATCTTCAGGTAAAGTGAATTTTTTTGTCATTCTGTTTTTTATAGGAACTACTAAAGAAAGGCAGATAAAGCAATTTGGTTAAAGCTTTGCCAGCAGTTTTACAGAGAATATTGGAAATGAAAGATCCTGCTCAGAGCCATCAGAGTAGGATGGTTAAGGTGGGTCAGATCTGCCTAATGGCTCAGCTTCTTCTGGCCAGGCCCTGCTGGGGAGAGGGTGAAGGATGGTGATGACTATGACAGTGTAATCCATCCAAAGAGCTGAGTGCTCTTGGGCACAGCTAAGCTCCTGCCACCACAAATCCCTCGTGCTCACACCTCCCTGCAATCTGCAGAGCAGGACCCAAAAGTGCTATCATAGTCTGCACTCACCAGAGGCAGACAGAGTCAGCAATGCAGACCCAGCGATGCAGCCAAACTGGGCCCACTCAGAGACAGAAAAACTTCACTGAAGAGTTAAGAGCTCATTCCTTACTGTGCAGTTCGGGGGCTGGTCTGCCAAAAGGAAGATATCAGACTAGACAGATTCTGACTCAGACACATTCAGCAACACCTGTGTTTGTCAGGGAAAAGTATCCTTTTGATACATATGCTTTTGCCCCATTCTTCTCTATTTGAAGAGGAACTGTCTGTAAATAATTTAAGTGCATCCCTTGCTGGCTGTTACTGTCCCAAGGTCTTTCTTCCATCAGTATTCTCCAAAAGGAAGCATGCGTCTTTCTCTCATAATGCACTAACTTTTTCATTGCTTCTTTATGCTCACTTCTCACCAATCTAAATAATGGATCAATTGAGGTTTTATTCTTTGCTTTAATTAGGTCTTGAATTTTGAGAGTATTTTACTGTAATTACTTCATTAAACGTGAACTGAAAAGCAAAAACCTTCCAAAACAAAGTAAGCTGTGTTTGTGATTTTCTATCTTTTT